>CM056049.1:25804530-25890356 GCA_029574335.1 Rana kukunoris | reverse complement strand
CTCATTTGCATGGTTTTAGGAGGACCTGAGTGTAGACTGCATACTTTACTAGGGACCAATAGGAAAGCGGTCGTTAGGGGCGGGATGTTCCAAATCCTGTATAAAAGTGTGCTGTGGTTTTTCAATAAAGGGTGTTCTCTGTTACATCCAACATTAAAGCGGATGGTTCAGCAAAAAAAAAACAATTTAAAAGCCAGCAGCAACAAATACTGCAGCTGCTGACTTTTAATATTAGGACACTTACCTGTCCTGGAGTCCAGCGGCGTCCGCAGCAGAGGACGAGCGATCGCTCGTCACCCTGCTGCTCCCCCCTCCATCCACGGTGCGCCCGGCGATTGGCTCCGCTGTGTGCTGGGAGCTGAGAGTTCCCAGCACACACGGTAGGGGGGGGCGACGGGATGTCGCCAAAAAACCCGTCTTTTGCCCGAGACTGCGGGCCGGAAGTGGTTGCAGATACCTGTCTTTAGACCGGTATCTGCACCCCCTCCCCCCTGAAAGGTGTCAATTGTGACACAGAGGGGGGGAGGGTTTCGATCAGCGGATCTTCACTTTAGGGTGGAGATCCGCTTTAAGCCTTGGCTCATGTGTGGATTATTCGGTGATTCCAGGGATATTCCTACTCGTGGAATATTGGGTGATTTCTTTTATGGGAGAAGAAGGGAATGGATGACGGAGATATGTCTCGACTACCGTCACAGCAAGAAGTCTACTTTTTTTTGTCCAGCGTAATTTCGTTAGACAGGCGCATCAGTCTGCGCAAAACTGCGCTAGGACAGACCATTGATTTGCTAGTCAAATATGCTAATGAGGGACTTACGGGATCCACAAAAGAACGTTGGGGCAGCGCAGGCTACGCAGTGTGCGCAGCAGCAAAATGTCCTGTCTAAAATTAGACCATATAAAAGCTGGTCTAAAAAGAGAAAAATCGTCTACATGTCAGATAAAGCAACACTGTTAGTGAGGAGCTCAGCAGTCACACGTGTTGCCCAACAAACTGTATGCCAACATGCCAGTGGCATCCCATGCTCATAGCAATACTACCGACTTTAGATGAGCAAAGAAGGAGGAGGGCACTGAGGAGGGCACGGGAGATTTTTTTTTTTTTTTTTACTTTACAATTTAATCTAATACAATATTCTTATCTGATACAAGCCCCTCACTCTTCACTTGATATATCACACATGCATAGACATCTATGGCATGAGTGATTCTGAGGTGTCTCGCATCTTCAGATTCACCCCTCATGCCATCACGGAATTAACCACAACCTTGCAAAAGGACATCAGCAGCCCAACACATGGCACTACCCATGACAGCTACATATACAATCATAGCCCCATCCTCACAGATTTCGAACAGAAACATGTATGGGGGACAGCTGGCTGGTTGGCGAGTGACATGGGTGGCAGGCATGACTGTCCCCCCCCCCCCCCATGATGCACACATCACAAGGGACACATGCACTACTAACATCCTCCTGTCTTCTCCCTTCAAGGTGACTCTGTATATGCACTGGGACCCAATCTCATGACCCCATCTCATGCCAGCTCACATTAGGCATCTTTGCACGTTAAACACACACATTAATCATGGCACAATGAGAATGCATGCACACCACTGTGGTCCCTAGCACAGACACATCACATCCTCATCACATTGGATTGGCACAAGCCCACCATGCAGGACTCGGAGCAGCAACGCCATGCCACGGCTCCAATTATGTCACTGTACATTCATACAGGTAAGTGAAGGAGGACTGCACTAAGGTAAAGGAAGCTATTTAGGGAAAAAATTGTACCTTTACAACCCCTTTAACTGGTTGCCGACCAGCCTCCGCAGTTCTACGGTGGCAGGTCGGCTCCCTGTGCGAGAGCCTGTAGCTCTACGTCCCCTCTCTTAGCGGCCACTAGTTAACCCCCTTCACTGCCAGCGGCATTTTTATAGCAATTAATGCATTTTTTTAGCACCGATCGCTATAAAAAAAATGCCAATGGTCCCAAAAATGTGTCATAAGTGTCGCAGAGTACAGAAAAAAAAAAAATAATTGCCACCATTACTAGTAAAAAAAAAATATATTAATAAAAATGCCACAAAACTATCCCCTATTTTGTAAACGCTATAACTTTTGCGCAAACCAATCAAACGTTTATTGCGAAGTTCCAAAAAGAACAGGTGAACAAGTGAGGATTTCTCAGAAGAAATAAGGACATTTAAAAGCAAAATGGAAGGATGAGGTAAAGGAAGATATTTAGGAAAAAAATAAAAAAAATCCTTTACAACCCTTTAAGTGTGATCAGCGCCAACCTTCTTCACACACGTACCTAGGCAAGCTCATGATTGCTTTTGAGGAGAGCCTTAGGACAAGACTCGCCACTATGTGACTATGTAAAGATAAACTGGCAATCATGTGATGTATATATAAACATCTCAAAGGCTTTTTACCAAGTCATATGAGCTCAGTGTGGACTTTGTATCTGATATGGTTGCTCCTTTTCCTGTTAAACAATCACTTTTAAAAGAAAGGCAAGAACATAAGTCAGGGTACATGAAGAAAAGCGGTGCTGTCCAGATCATTCCCAACGTGTCTCTACATATCATCCCACGGATGACGCGGGAACACGCAACTCTACAAATATGTGCTAAACTGGAGATCAACTGATAAAATGTCTAAGATGAATGATTAGAATCCCTGACAGTTTTTTTTTTTTATTTGTGTGCAACAGGATGTGACAGGAAACATCCTCATACAGTTGTCACCTGCTGTTCCAAAGACAAAATGTATAAATGTGCATTTCCTGTCACTTTCTGCAACAGTGACAACAATGGAGACATAGTGGTAGAGGTCGACCGATGACGATATTTAAAAATTGTGGCGGCCGATGACCGATATATGATGCCTTTTTTTCCTTCCACTTCATGGTTCCCTACTGTGCATGCACGAGTCGCGCTGCACGATCCCACTGGTCCCTGCTGTCTTCTGGGACTTGTGTGCCTACCAGAAGACAACAGGGGTGCGGAGTAGTCGCCAGATTACAGAAGCTATTTGCAAGTTTGCTGCTGAAGTTTAATCAGCTTTTTTTTTTTTAACAGCTCAATAGGCCGATGCCAATTAATTAAAAAAAACACACTAAATATTGGTCGATATACATAGTGGTGATCACTTTCCCTAGCAAGGACAGTGGTAAAAACATGACAGTGTTTCTAACCTTCCAACTGTATTTAAAGAGGAAGTAAAACCCCCCCCCAAAAAAAAAATTCCTGTTAAACAAAAAAAACCCTGCAAGAAAAAAAAAGGCATAATGAGCTAGTATGCATAGCATACTAGCTCATTATGTGGAACTTACCTGAGATCGAAGCCCCAGAAGCGCTCCTTGGTGCCCTCAGAGTGTCTTCCTTGTATCGCCGCTCCAGCACTGTGACTGGCCAGTATGGCGACGATATCACTCCCGCGCGGGACCAGCACAATCGCCACGCATGTGCGGATTTCCGGCATGATCTCATTGATAAAACCGGCACGCTCAGTGCGCCTACGCCGTTGGACCGAAGAGATTAGTTCAGTGTTTTCTGCAAATATCTCCTAAACCGTGGAGGTTTAGGAGATATTTCTTGCACCTATAGGTAAGCCTTAATCTAGGCTTACCTGTAGGTGCTAGTTGTTGGTTGGGTTTTACAACAAGTAGAATTAAAAAAGCAAAACTGTTTTAGTTGTAGATTTTAGAGTGGATTAGAGAGGAATTAGAACCCCTGTCAGTTTTTATTGCTGTCTGTCCCACCTCTCCATTTGTCTGTTTACCATTATTGAAAGTCAAAGAAAATCCCCAAATGTTGGGTTGTCCATAGAAAAGTAATAGAGGGGGAAAATCTTCCAATGGGGACCAGGGTTTGATAAACTTGCTTGAAATTTAGGAGCCAGAAAACGCACCCCGTCCCGACGAGCTTGCGCGCAGTATAAATGGGAAACCTTCATTTTGTTTGAAAATATTAAAGATTCTAACTACCGGCAAGAAGAAGTCTTTACATTTAAAGAGAACCTGTCATTTCAGATCCATCATGGCAGCGCCCGTTAGCGAGCACCCACTCACCTGCTGCCGCCACGCCCCTCACCTTCTTGCGTCACGCTGCATCACCAGCCGTCACATTAAAAAGTGAATGGGACTGTCGGGGGCCAACAGCGGGATGGGGGGGGGGGGGGGGCGCCCACAGCGGGATTCGGGGTGGGGGGGGGGGGGCGGCCACAGCGGGATCGAAGGGGGGGGGCCACAGCGGGATCGAAAGGGGGGGGCCACAGCGGGATCGAAGGGGGGGCCACAGCGGGATCGAAGGGGGGGGCCACAGCGGGATCGAAGGGGGGGGCCACAGCGGGATCGAAGGGGGGGGCCACAGCGGGATCGAAGGGGGGGGCCACAGCGGGATCGAAGGGGGGGGCCACAGCGGGATCGAGGGGGGGGGGCCACAGCGGGATCGAGGGGGGGGGGGCCACAGCGGGATCGAGGGGGGGGGCCACAGCGGGATCGAGGGGGGGGGCCACAGCGGGATCGAGGGGGGGGGCCACAGCGGGATCGAGGGGGGGGGCCCACAGCGGGGATCGAGGGGGGGGGCCCACAGCGGGATCGAGGGGGGGGGCCACAGCGGGATCGAGGGGGGGGGGCCACAGCGGGATCGAGGGGGGGGGCACAGCGGGATCGAGGGGGGGGGGCCCACAGCGGGATCGAGGGGGGGGGCCCACAGCGGGAGATCGAGAGGAGGGGGGGGGCCCACAGCGGGATCGAGGGGGGGGGGGCCACAGCGGGATCGAGGGGGGGGGCCCACAGCGGGATCGAGGGGGGGGGGGCCCACAGCGGGATCGAGGGGGGGGGGGGCCCACAGCGGGATCGAAGGGGGGGGCCCACAGCGGGATCGAAGGGGGGGCCACAACAGCGGGATCGGGGGGGGGCCCCAACAGCGGGATGGGGGGGGCCCACAGCGGGATGGGCCCAACAGCGGGTTCGGGGGGGGGCCCCAACAGCGGGTTCGGGGGGGGCCCCAACAGCGGGTTCGGGGGGGGGGGCCCAACAGCGGGTTCGGGGGGGGGGGGCCCAACAGCGGGTTGGGGGGGGGGCCCAACAGCGGGTTCGGGGGGGGGGGGGGGCCCAACAGCGGGTTCGGGGGGGGGGGGCCCAACCCAACAGCGGGTTCGGGGGGGGGGGGCCCAACAGCGGGTTCGGGGGGGGGGCCAACAGCGGGATCGGGGGGGGGGGCGGCCAACAGCGGGATTGGGGGGGGGCAGGGGGGCGGCCAACAGCGGGAGGGGGGGGGGGGGGGGGCGGCCAACAGCGGGATCGGGGGGGGGCGGCCAACAGCGGGATCGGGGGGGGTAGGGGGGCGGCCAACAGCGGGATCGGGGGGGGTTAGGGGGGCGGCCAACAGCGGGACCGGGGGGGGGGGCGGCCAACAGCGGGATCGGGGGGGGCGGCCAACAGCGGGATCGGGGGGGCAGGGGTAGGGGGCCAACAGCGGGATCGGGGGGGGCGGCCAACAGCGGGATCGGGGGGGCGGCCAACAGCGGGGGGATCGGGGGGGCGGCCAACAGCGGGATCGGGGGGGCGGCCAACAGCGGGCACCATCGGGGGGGGCGGCCAACAGTGGGATCGGGGGGGTAGGGGGGACCCGGCCAACAGCGGGATCGGGGGGGGGGGGGGGGCCGCCAACAGCGGGATAGAAATTACAATTGCTCTTTAACCACTTAGCAACCACCTGCCGAAAAATAACGGCGGCAAGGTGGTTGCTTAACTCTGGGATCACGTTATATAACGTGATTCCAGAGTCGCGCTCCCGCGCGCCCCCTGGGGCGCGCACACGGGAATGTCCGTGACCGCCGGGTCCAGAGGACCCGGCGGGTCACGAATCACGGTAAATCGCCGCTGATAGCGGCGGTTTACCACGTGATCGCGCCGTCCAATGACGGCGCGATCAGATGTAAACAGACCGGCGTCATTTGATGACGCCGGTTCCTCCCTCCTCTCTCTGTACCGATGGGTACAGTGTGAGAGGAGAGGGGAGGGAGCGGATGGCAGCGCCAGTGCTGCGGGCTGGATCTGTGACAAATGTAGTCACAGATCCATCCATCCCTCCCTGCTCAGCCATCCCTGCACATACTCTGCACTCCGCATACTCTGGGCATACTCCGCAATACTCTGGGCATACTCCGCAATACTCTGGGCATACTCCGCAATACTCTGGGCATACTCCGCAATACTCTGGGCATACTCCGCAATACTCTGGGCATACTCCGCAATACTCTGGGCATACTCCGCAATACTCTGGGCATACTCCGCAATACTCTGGGCATACTCCGCAATACTCTGGGCATACTCCGCAATACTCTGGGCATACTCCGCAATACTCTGGGCATACTCCGCAATACTCTGGGCATACTCCGCAATACTCTGGGCATACTCCGCAATACTCTGGCATACTCCGCAATACTCTGGGATACTCCGCAATACTCTGGGCATACTCCGCAATACTCTGGGCATACTCCGCAATACTCTGGGCATACTCCGCAATACTCTGGGCATACTCCGCAATACTCTGGGCATACTCCGCAATACTCTGGGCATACTCCGCAATACTCTGGGCATACTCCGCAATACTCTGGGCATACTCCGCAATACTCTGGGCATACTCCGCAATACTCTGGGCATACTCCGCAATACTCTGGGCATACTCCGCAATACTCTGGGCATACAGCGCCCCTGTCCCCGTGAGCTCGCATGCAGAAGCGAACACATACGCAAGTCCCGCCCACATATGAAAACGGTGTTCAAACCACACATGTGAGGTATCGCTGCGAACGTTAGAGCGAGAGCAATCATTTTGGCCCTAGACCTCTTCTCCAACTAAAATGATGTAACCAGTAAAAATATTTAAAGCGTCACCTATGGGGATTTTTAAGTCGCAAAGTTTGGCGCCATTCCATGTGGCCACGCTGTGTCAAAAAGTCCCACACATGGGGTATCGCCATACTCGGGAGGAATAGCAGAATGTGTTTTGGGGTGTAATTTGTGGTATGCATATGCTGTGTGTGAGAAATAACCCGCTAATATGAAAATTTTGTGGAAAGAAAATGAAAAAAATCTTGATTTTGCAAAGAATTGTGGGAAAAATTACAACTTCAAAAAACTCACAATGCCTCTTTCTAAATACCTTGGAATGTCTTCTTTCCAAAAAGGGGTCATTTGGGGGGTATTTGTACTTTTCTGGCATGTTAGGGTCTCAAGAAATGAGAGAGGCTGTCAGTACATCAGGTGTGATCAAATTGATCAATTTTCAGTAATTGGTACCATAGCTTTTAGACCCTATAACTTTCACCCAGACTAAATAATATCTAATTTTTTTTGTTTTGTTACCAAAGATATGTAGCAGTATACATTTTAGGCCAAATTTATGAAGAAAAATTACTTTTTTGCAAAATTTTATAATAGAAATGAAGAAAAATTCATTTTTTTACAAAATTTTCGTTCTTTTTTCATTTATAGTGAAAAAAATAAAAACCGCAGAGGTGATAAAATACCACCAAAAGAAAGCTCTATTTGTGGGAAAAAAAGGACAAAAATTTCATTTGGTTATAGTGTTGTATGACTGAGTTATTGTCATTCAAAATGTGAGAGCACCGAAAGCTGAAAATTGGTCTGGTTATTAAGTGGGTTTAAGTGCCCAGTAGTCAAGTGGTTAAACATTATGATTTAGACCCCTTTCACACTGAAGCATTTTTACAGCGTTTTAGCCCTAAAAATAGCGCTCTTAAAACGCTCTCCATGCATCTCAATGGACCCTTTCACACTGAGTCCTGCGAGCAGCATCTTTGGAGCAGCTTTTGAGCGCTAAAAAAAATTGCTCCAAAAACGCCCCTCTCCATTGAATTGAAAGCGCTGTAAAAAACGCCTTACCCTTTCAGACCATGGCACTGCAAAAACGCCCTAAACAAACTTTAGGGTCTTAGAGGTGCTTTACCAGCACATTGGGATTGCAGATGAGGCTTTGCTGGAATAACGCTGGAATAACGCTCGAATAACGCCCCAGTGTGAAAGGGGCCTTAAGGGCCAGTTCACACCAGATGCAGTTCCGTGGGCATTTTTTCTGCACTAAAAATGCTTGCACAGTGTATCCATGTATTCAATGGCTCTAGTTCACACCATGCAGTCAGTTTCCGGTGCAGAAACCCTGATCCAAAATGAAATATAATTTTGCCCTTCATTCTAGAGCACAGGTGGCAAACAAGGCTCGCGGGCCGAATGCGGCCATCCAGGCCATTTCATGTGGCCCTTGCACCTCTCCAGTCCTCCTCCAGACCCTTACTTTCTGCTTTCAAGCAATGCATCCAGCTTCTTCCCAGCAGCAGCATAAAAAAAGGGGGTGCACTGTGATGTAAGGGAGAGTGGGGGACTCAACTTCTGATGGTGGGGTGGCCCTTAACATCTAAATGTAAGGGGAGGGGATGTGCTGGACATCTAATCTTACAGATACAACCCGGCCCTTTTGAGGACAATCATAATGCTGATGCGGCCCACCATGAAATTGAGTTTGACACCCCTGCTCTAGAGTCTATAATTTGCAAATACTGTATCAGAAATAAAACCATTTGATAAGACCTCAGTTCCCTCAACACTCCACAGAAGATATTCCTTTTGGTAAATATCTCTTTATATAAGAAGACGTTTTAGGAGGAGCAGCAGCACAGAGTGAGCCATTCATGAACTCCCTGTTCTATCTGAAATAAAACACAGTTCAGTCTCTGAATGAGTCATTTTAGACATACAATGACATCATTATCAGGTGACAGAATCAAAGGGTGACTGTGCAAATTTTAGAAAACACCCAGAACTGTCCCAGGAACACGGTCCAAGTACTACTCACACCAAAACACGGAGACAGGCTGCCCTATGAGATCGTTCACCTAAAACCATGACAGCTGCCGAGGAACCCCAGAAGACCAGGTTCGGGGACACTGTGCAAAACGAGCAGCACAGTGAAGGTAAGTATAACATTTTTTTTTTTTTTAAACAACAAACTGATCCTTCAACATTCCTTTAACCACTTAAGAACCGCGTAACGCTGATATACGTCAGCAGAATGGCGCGGCTGGGCACAACCACGTAAGGGTACGTCCCCTTTAAGTGCCCAGCCGTGGGTCCCTGGCGCTCGCTCGTGACCTGGTCCGAAGCTCCGTGACCCGATCACCACCGGAGTCCCGCGATCGGTCACAGGAGCTGAAGAACGGGGAGAGGTGAGTGTAAATACACCTTCCCCTTTCTTCACAGTGGCAATGTCAGTGATTGTCTTTCCCTATATCAGGAAACAGACTATCGCTGATGTCACACGTCCAGCCCCGCCCCCTACAGTTAGAAACACATACGAGGTCACACTTAACCCCTACAGCGCCCCCTAGTGGTTAACTCCTAAATGGCCATTGTCATTTTCACAGTAATCAGTGCATTTTTATAGCACTTTCCACTGTGAAAATGACAATGGTCCCAAAAATGTGTCAAAATTATCCGATGTGTCCGCCATAATGTCGCAGTCACAAAAAAAAAAAAAAAACGCTGATCACCACCATTAGTAGTAAAAAAAAATGTTTTTATAAAAATGAAATAAAACTATCCCCTACTTTGTAAACGCTATAAATTTTGCGCAAACCAATCGTAAAAGCTTATTGCGATTTTTTTGTTTTGATTATATCTTTTTTGGGGATATTTATTATAGCAAAAAAAAAATTTACTTTTTTGAAAATTGTCGCTCTATTTTTGTTTATAGCGCAAACATTTTTAACCACAGAGGTGATCAAATACCACCAAAAGAAAGCTGTGTTTGTGAAAAAAAAAAAAGGGGGATGTCAATTTTGTTTGGGAGCCACGTCGCACGACCGCAAAATTGTCAGTTAAAGCGACGCAGTGCCGAATCGCAAAAAGGGGCAAGGTCCTTTACCTGCATAATGGTCCAAGTCTTAAGTGGTTAAACGATTCATACTTCAACCAGGCAGCCCGTTGCATTAATTTGCTGGTAAATGTTGATCATCATCCACCTTTCACCAAATTCATTCCAATTTGTTTGGAAACTTGGATTGCTTTATTTTTAAACCGGCAGAAATACTTCTTGCTTACACTAATTCATGGCTTCTTATGATGTCCTGTGTGCGTTACTTTAAATAGATTTGATTAAGGAGGAGCCCTTTATATTTAGCTGTTAAATAACAGGTTTATCATTCAGAAAATATAACAGGAGGAAGGAGGCTCCCTGTCACTTCTTACACTTTTACTGCTGGAAATAAAAGTTCTCCATCCAGTTATAAAGCTATGAATAATTCAGCACAGCCTGTCAAACTCTCTCCTATGTAGGTCAATAGGGCTGCATCATTTAAAAGCACAGGCATCGGAAGGTGGCAGTATCGCCTCCTGAACGCCTGCCAACCTTATGTCACTGCCCTCTGAAAAGCAATCCAATGCAGATCACTTTTCAGAGGGGTGGTAAGTGATACCACTAGTGTGAAAGGAGACCAAGACCCCATACACACTATACAACTTTGTCTGATTTCCTTTAGATTTATCAAAACCATGTAGTGCAAGGGCCTGTCTGATTGTATACAAATTAAAACTCTTACGGCTTGACCTCATATTAGAAAGTTTTGGAAATCTACAGAACATTGTATATAGCGTGTATCCAGCTTTGGGCCCCTTTCACATGGGCACCTCAGTTATACAGATTCCGCTTTCTTAGTGGGGGGGTGAAATCGCTCCACTGATCCCTGCTAAGCTGGCGGATGACAGGTCCGTCTCAGCTCACTGTGCAGAGCAGACAAGGACACTGTCCACCTCTCCTCTATGGGGAGATCAGATAGAAACAGACCACCTGTACCCTCCACACAGAGAGCAGCAATTTGATAAGCACGGGGAAAAAGAGAAGCACCTCCCAATGACTGTTTTTACCCTTCCAGGAGAAATTCAACAGTAGGGAACGCAGGAAGCACCTACCTCGGTAGCATACCTGCTATCCCATCAGGAGAAATCCAATAGCAGGGGACACCTCCCCAGGGAGCCTGCCTGCTATCCCGCCAGAAGCAATCCAATAGCAGGGGACACCGGAAGCACCTCCTTAGGGGTCTGCCTGCTATCCCGCCAGCAGCAATCCAATAGTAGGGAACACAGGGAGCACCTCCTATTCTGCCAGAAGCAATCCAATAGCTGGGGACACCTCCCCAGGGAGCCTACCTGCTATCCTGTCAGAAGCAATCCAATAGCAGGGGACACCTAGGAGCAATCCAATAGCAGGGAACACAGGGAGCACCCCCCCCAGGGAGCCTGCCATCCTGCCAGAAGCAATCCAATAGCAGAGGACACAGGGAGCACCTCCTTGGGGCTCTGCCTGCTATCCCGCCAGCAGCAATCCAATAGCGGGGGACACCTCCTCAGCAATCTACCCGCTATTCTGCCAGAAGCAATTCAATAGCAGGGAACACCTAGGAGCAATCCAATAGCAGGGAACACAGGGAGCACCTCCCCAGGGAGCCTGCCTGCTATTCTGCCAGAAGCAATCCAATAGCAGGGAGCACCTCCCCAGGGAGCCTGCCTGCTATTCTGCCAGAAGCAATCCAATAGCAGGGAGCACCTCCCCAGGGAGCCTGCCTGCTATTCTGCCAGAAGCAATTCAATAGCAGGGAACACAGGGAGCACCTCCCCAGGAGACTACCTGCTATTCTGCCAGAAGCAATCCAATAGCAGGGAACACCTCCCCAGGGAGTCTGCCTGCTATCCCGCCAGCAGCAATCCAATAGCGGGGGACACCTCCTCAGCAATCTACCTGCTATTCTGCCAGAAGCAATCCAATAGCAGGGAACACCTCCCCATGAGCAATCCAATAGCAGGGAACACAGGGCACAGGGAGCACCTCCCTAGAGGGTCTGCCTGCTAAGTCGCCAGCAGAAATCCAATAGCAGGGGACACCTCGCCAGAAGCAATACAATAGCAGGGGACACAGGGAGCACCTCCCCAGGAGACTACCTGCTATCCTGCCAGAAGCAATCCAATTGCAGGGGACCTCCCCAGGAGCCTACCTGCCACTCCCCAAAGAAAATATTTTTAAAAGCATCGATTTCAAACCTGCTCATCACCACATCTAGATTTTGCGACTGTTTGCCAACGATTCCAGTAGCAAACACAAGAGTGAAACACAGCAAACTGAGTGAAACACAGAGTTTGCGACCAATACAAATATAGTTCTCAATTCACTAAACAGACGCTACAAAGAAACCCAATCGCAATTATAAGTAGCGCAATGCAAATGCTATTTGATTTTGTAACAGAAAAGAACATAAATACAAGATACAACACATATGAAAGAAAGACACGTGTGGTAATAAATGCCACCCCTCCTCCCCATGTCTTCTAAACACTGTCGAATAAAAAGGAGGCCTCAAGAAAGGAGTCCAATAAATGCATCTCATGGGCCCCACACCCCAAGGAGCTGGGCAGTGCACGAGAAGAGATTACTATTATTATTACAGATTAAAGATTACAAAGTGCATCTTACAAATCAAATGACGTCACAGAGGTGACATCTGACGTTGCATAACCGGGTTCAGCCTCTGTGTGAAAGTGGAAGAGGATCTTCAGCTGATTTGCAAAAAAACTAAACGTCAGCTGTTCCAAATACTGTAGCTACTGACTTTTATTAAAGGACACTTACCTGTGAGGACAGTGCCATCCTCGCCCAGGCTGGTTCTTCGCTGGTCTTTGGGTCCATGTTTAGACCCCTTTCACACCGGGGCGCTTTATCGCTAAAAATAGCGCCTGAAAAAAAACGAATCGGCATGCCCAATGTTAAAGCCCTAGTGATGTCACACTGAGGCGCTGCGCTGGCAGAACGTCAAAAAAAGTCCTGCAAGCAGCTTCTTTGCAGCGCTTTAGGAGCAGCGAATACACTGCTCCTAAAGCGCCCATTCCCACTGAAACCAAAAGGAAGCGCCTAAAAAAGCCTTGGCAGCGGCGCTTTGTGGGCGCTTAACCCTTTGTTTGAATACTTGCGGGGGTTAAAAGCACTCAAAAAAATGTCGGTAAAGCTAGTGAGGCTTTACTAGCATTTTTCAGGCGCTGGCAGTATGAAAGGGCTCTTAGGGTGGGAAGTAAACTGCGACTCCTTGTGACTTGCTGGCATCCGACTGCACATGTGCACTGTGTTAAAGGGGAGTTCCAGGCTTTATGTTTATTAAAGTCAGCAGCTGCTGGCTTTAAATAGACACTTACCTGCTCCACGTTCCAGCAACATGACGCCTGCAGCTCCGCTCCTCTCCCCCCTCTCCGGTAGGCGCCTCCATTCCTAGTGTGGGCACCCGGCCATGGCAGCTTTCGGCTTCACAGCCGGGCACTCACTGCACATGCGCGAGTGGCGCTGTGCTCTATGAGTGGTCAGGGGATCACCTGGGGACTAGGGTTGCCACCTCATCCCTTTAATACCAAACACATAATAATTACACAGGCTCTGTGGCTGACTAAGGTGGTAATTAAACTCAATTGGTGCCTTACCTGCATTAAATTAGCCTCAGAACCTGTGTAATTCATAAGTGTTCGGTTTTAAAGGGATGAGGTGGCAACCCTACCTGGGACCTGTCACGTGTCCCAGTCGATTTCGCCTACAGGGAGGGGCCGCCGTAGGCAATATGATGTATCGCCTAAGTCAGGGGTAGGCAACCTCGGCTCTCCAGAGGTTTTGGAACTACATTTCCCATGAGGCTCAACTACACTGCAGAGTGCAAGAGCATCATGGGAAATGTAGTTCCAAAACATCTGGAGAGCCATGGTTCCCCATCACTGGTAAGTGGTCCCTGGGCGGAGGTGGGACAGAAGTCACACTTCTACCGAAGCCCCCCCTCCCGCCACCAAAAAAATTACATGCCAAATGTGGCAAGTAAGGGGGCAAGGAGTGGTTTAAGCGGAAGTTACACTTTAATGATCCCGTAATCTCATGGGATCTGTGGCGTATCCCAAGAGTTTGCGGGTGGCTGGGGGGCAGGGTAGAACTAGGCAATTTGACCCAAAGTGGGAGCAGATAACTAGGAATCTGCTCCCCCACAGCCAAAAAATAAATGCCGGAATTTGATAAAAAAAGAGAAGGAGGAGGGCATAAACTTTCCCTTTAGGGTGAAGTTCCACTTTAAGTGACCTCAATAGAGATAAACACACTTCCAACACAACACACAAGTGTGAAAATGCATCACTGCTCCCAGTGACAGCAACAACAATTATTTATCCTTTTATTTTAAATATTTAACGTCATTCAGGAGGACAGAAAAGACGGCTGCGGGGCGCTGGACCTGAAAGGAAACCCTTCCTTAGAATGGGGGCATAGTTGGCAATTTCTATCTCTGCGTATGGCGGTGGTTTCCGAGTCAATGACTCAATCAAACATTGGGGACCAGCCAGAAAAATGTCATTTAGAAAATTTCACAATGGCAGCTTCCATATTGCTTTAACCACTTTAGCCCCGGACCATATTGCTGTCCAATGACCAGAGCACTTTTTGTGATTCGGCACTGCGTCGCTTTAACTGACAATTGCGCGGTCGTGCGACGTGGCTCCCAAACTAAATTGGCGTCCTTTTTTCCCCCACAAATAGAGCTTTCTTTTGGTGGTATTTGATCATCTCTGCGGTTTTTATTTTTTGCGCTATAAACAAAAATAGAGCGACTATTTTGAAAAAAAATGCAATATTTTTTACTTTTTGCTATAATAAATATCCCCCCAAAATATTAAAAAAAATTTCCTCAGTTTAGGCCGATACGTATTCTTCTACATATTTTTTGTTAAAAAAAAAAAAAAAAAATCGCAATAAGTGTTTATTGATTGGTTTGCGCAAAAGTTATAGCTTTTACAAAATAGGGGGTCGTTATATGGCATTTTTATTAATATTTTTTTTTTACTAGTAATGGCGGCGATCAGCATTTTTTTTCAGTACTGCGACATTATGGCGGGCACGTCGGACACTTTTGACACATTTTTGGGACCATTAGCATTTTTATAGCGATCAATGCTATAAAAGTGCATTGTATTATAAAAATGCCATTAGCAGTGAAGGGGTTAACACTAGGGGGCGGGGAAGGGGTTAAGTGTGTTCCTGGGTGTGTTCCAACTGTATGGGGGGGTGGGACTCACTAGGGGAAATCACTGATCTTCTGTTCATACATTGTATGAACAGGAGATCAGCGTTTCCCCCGCTGACAGGAACGAGAGCTTTGTGTTTACACACATAGCTCCCGGTCCCCGCTCTGTAACGAGCGATCGCGTGTGCCCGGCGGCGATCGTACCCCCTAGCGGCCGCTAATGAGAGGACGTAGAGCTACGTGCTCTCGCGGAACAGTGCCACCGTCCCGCAGTAATATGACGGCGGGCGGTCGGCAAGTAGTTAAAGATTTACTCAGCTTCACTCCCTTCCTGTACTGAACTCTTAATCTGAAATCACTGCACACTTTGAACACAGCCCTCTCCCCTTTATGGGCGATCAGATGTAAACAAATTGCCTGCCCGTTTACACCCAACTGCCACTTGACAGATGAAGAATGGTTCCCCATCTGTCTGTTCTAAGCGGATCGGATAGTAGGTCGGCATAGTATGTTGACATCCGCCACTCCATAGAGGAGATCGACGTCTTTTGGGGTGCCCCGGTGGCTGTCTCAGCTCTGCCACACAAGAGCTAGCCCCCTTCTGGGAAGCTCTCTCCCAAGGGGGTTAGCTTGAGTGATACAGTAGGTAGCCATAGCCACCGACTGCATTACTCAGCCCTGCCCCCGTGTAATTGATTTGATTGATAGCAGTGGGAGCCAATGGCTGCATTGCTATCAATCATCCAATGAATGAGCCGAGAAGAGGCAAGAAGCCCGGCCGAGAAGCCAGCGCGTCCACGACGCGGGACTTTCGAGGGCTCAGGCAAGTAAACAGGGTGGCTGGGGTGCCGCCAAACGTCAGATGTTTTTTCACCTTAATGCATAGAATGCATTAAGATGAAAAAAAAGGGATTTTTAAATACAGCTTACCTGTAAAATCCTTTTCTTGGAGTACATCACGGGACACAGAGCGGCATATTCATTACTATGTGGGTTATATGGAGTACCTTCAGGTGTGGACACTGGCAATCTCAAACAGGAAGTCCCCTCCCTATATAACCCCCTCCCCTAGAGGGAGTCCCTCAGTTTTGTAGCAAGCAGTATGCCTCCCAAAATGGTCACCCAAAAGAGGGGTGGGAGCTCTGTGTCCCGTGATGTACTCCAAGAAAAGGATTTTACAGGTAAGCTGTATTTAAAAATCCCTTTTTCTTTCTCGTACATCACGGGACACAGAGCGGCATATTCATTACTATGTGGGATGTCCGAAAGCAATGCTTTAATGAGGGGAGGGAGACATCTTCCAAAGAAGGATTCAATTTAGAGGTATACTCAAATAATAATAATAATTCCAACTTAGTCAAGAAAAAACTTTTCTTTTTTTTTTTTTTTTTTTTTTTACAACCAAGGGTGCTTCTGATCCCGAGGATTTCAAACTGCAGCCTGTAGTACTGCCTGTCCAAAGGCAGAATCCGCATTCCTTCTCACGTCTAGTTGATAAAACCTTGTAAACGTGTGGACTGATGACCACGTTGCCGCCTTGCATATCTGAGCCATAGAGATCTGATGGTGTGCTGCCCAAGAGGCGCCCATGGCCCTGGTAGAATGGGCCTTTACCGACAACGGAGGAGGTAACCTCTTCAAACCGTAGGCTTGAATGATTAATTGTCTAATCCATCTCGAGATGGTGGATTTTGCCGCTGCCTGCCCCTTCCTGGGGCCATCTGGTAGAACGAATAATACATCTGTCTTCCGGATCTTTTCTGTAGCTTTAAGATAGGCCTTCATGGCCCGGACAATATCCAAGGTATGCAGCAACCCCTCCTTTCTAGATGTAGGTTTTGGAAAGAAGGATGGAAGTACCAAATCCTGGTTTAAGTGAAATTTGGATATAACCTTTGGTAGAAAGGAAGGATGGGGCCAGAGAACTGCCCTGTCCTTATGCAGAACGAGATATGGTTCCTTACACGATAAGGCTGCTAATTCTGACACTCTCCTGGCCGAAACTATGGCGACCAAGAAAACCAACTTTCTTGTCAGTAAGACTAAAGGAATCTCAGCCAACGGCTCAAAGGGTTGTTTCTGTAAAGTGGACAGGACAAGATTTAAGTCCCATGGACAAATTGGTAAATTGACAGGAGGATTAATACGCAAGACCCCCTGTAAGAAGGTCTTTACCAGCGAGTGGGTGGCCAGCGGCCTCTGAAACCACACTGACAGAGCTGAGATCTGTCCCTTGATTGTGCTTAGTGCCAGGCCTTTATCCACTCCTAGCTGGAGAAAACTTAACACCCTATCAATAGTATATTTGCGGGAATTCCATCTTTTGGATTCACACCAGCCTACGTAGTTCCTCCACACCCTGTAATAAATCACCCTGGAGACCGGCTTTCTAGCCCTAATCAGGGTAGGGATTACCTGCCTAGACAGACCTCTACCCCTGAGAATCAGGGATTCAGCCTCCAGGCCGTCAAATTTAGACGCTGTAATGTAGGGTGGAGGATCGGGCCTTGTGAGAGTAGGTCTGGTTGTAGAGGAAGAGTCCAAGGGTCTCCCACTGCCATCTTCAGGACTAGTGAGTACCAAGTCCTCCGGGGCCAAGCCGGAGCTACTAGAATGACTGGCTTGTGCTCCACTCTGATCTTGCGCAACAGGCGAGGGAGTAACTGTAGTGGAGGGAATGCATATAGAAGTTTGAATTGATGCCAAGGGCAAACCAACGCATCGGTTCCGCAGGCCATCGGATCCCTCGCTCGAGACACGAACCTGTCTAGTTTCTTGTTGAACCTGGATGCCATTATATCTACGTCCGGCATTCCCCACCTCTGGCAGATTGTCTGAAAGACCTGGGGATGCAGAGACCACTCCCCTGGCAACAGACTCTGGCGACTTAAGAAGTCTGCCTGCAGGTTGTCCACTCCGGGAATGAATATCGCCGAAATGCAGGAGTACATGAACCTCTGCCCACTGAAAAATCAAGCTCACCTCCCTCTGAGCGGCCTGACTCCTGGTTCCCCCTTGGTGGTTTATGTATGCCACCGCCGTGGCATTGTCTGACTGGATTCTCACCGGGAACCCCTTTAATCTTGAGGTCCATGCCAGAAGGGCTAGGCGAGCAGCTCTGATCTCCAAGATATTGATGGGGAGCTGCCTTTCTGCTCTCACCCAAGTTCCCTGGCGAGAGAACCCCTCGAAGACCGCCCCCCAGCCTGCCAGGCTGGCGTCTGTGGTAACTACCTTCCAGACAACAGGGCTGAAGGATTTTCCCTTTAGAAGGTTCTGAGGGTTCAACCACCAGGCCAGGCTTTGTCGGACCCTTGATGATAGCGTCAAAGGGGACTCTAAGGCATGTGCCCTCTTGCCCCAGGCTGCTAGAATGGCTGCCTGTAGGACGCGAGTGTGGATCTGAGCATATGGTACTGCCTTGAACGTGGCCACTAGCTTGCCTAGTACTCGCATACACAGGCGAATAGTTGGTCTTTTCTTGTTTAGAACCAACTGAACCAACCCCTTGATAGCTTCGATCTTTACCAGGGGCAGGAACACCCTTTGCTGTTCTGTGTCTAACCTCATGCCGAGGTATTCCAACTGCTTTGTAGGCTGGAACGCCGACTTTCCCCGGTTTAGGACCCAGCCGAATTCTTCGAGGTACCGAACCGTGAGGTTTACTGCCTTTTGCAGACCCGACCGTGAGTGATCTATGATTAAAAGGTCGTCCAAGTATGCTAGGACTGTGACCCCCTGGATCCTTAAATTGGCCAGAACTGGGGCTAGGATCTTCGTGAATACCCGGGGGGCCGTGGCCAGCCCGAAGGGGAGCGCCCTGAATTGGAAGTGTCGCTGCCCCACCGCGAAGCGTAAAAATCTTTGATGCAACTGAAAGATTGGTACATGAAGGTAAGCATCCTTTATGTCTATGGAGGCCAGAAAATCGTCCTTCTGAAGCGCGGCGGCTGCCGACCGGATGGATTCCATCCGGAAGGAACGAACCCTTAGGTAACCGTTTAACCTCTTTAGATCCAAGATTGGCCTGACATCGCCGTTGGGCTTTGGTATGACAAAGAGATTGGAATAGAAACCTAGCCCTTGCTCTTGGGCTGGCACTTCTATAATTACGTCCTGGCAAAGCAGGTGATCCAAAGCTGCCAGCATTGAGGCCTTCCTTGCTGGATCTCTTGGTAGCCTTGATTCTTGAAAATGAGGCGGAGGATACCTTAGAAACTCCAGTCTGTAACCTGTGGTTACAGATGCCCGGACCCATTTGTCGGGGATCTTGGCTTCCCAAACTTCTGAGAAGAAACAAAGCCTTCCCCCCACCCGCGAGAGTGGGGGCGCCCCTTCATAAGGCAGACTTAGGGGCTGTCTTTGACGGCTTGCGATACCACGGCCTCTTACCCCCAGGGGCCTGTCCCTGCGATCTACTGTTAACGTTGGATCGTGCAGGCGGCCGTCGATACTGCCTGGAATTTGAGGGCCCCGAGACAGGAAAGAGCTGCCTTTTAAATGTAGGAGCCCGGAATGTCTTTTTGACCGGTAAAAGGGTACTCTTGCCATTTGAAATAGTCTGAATATATTTATCCAGATCCTCTCCGAAGAGTCGTCCTCCATGGAAGGGAAACCCTGCCAGAAGCTTTTTGCATGGGGGCTCCGCCTGCCCAGTTCTTCAACCATAAGAGCCTTCTCATGTGCACCAAAAATAGTGATAAACGAGAGGCCTGCTGGATGGAATCTTTTATAGCATCTACAGCAAAACACAGAGCTCTGGGAATGTCAGAAAACTCTTCTGCTTGTTGGGTAGGCATGTCCTTTAACATTTCCTTTGTCTGGTCTTTTAACGCCTGACAAACACCAATCGCAGCCACCGCTGGCTGCACCACTGCTCCTGCCGTAGCAAAGGATGCTTTTAAAAGTGTCTCTAACCTTTTATCAACCGGATCTTTAAACATATGTATGTTTTCCACCGGGCAAGTTAGTGATTTATTCACACATGAGATGGCTGCATCCACTACTGGGAGCCTCCACCTCTTGGAGAATCTTTCCTCCATGGGGTAAATGACCGCAAATCTTTTCGGTGGCAGAAAAATCCTGTCCGGCCGTACCCAATCCCGAAAGATCAATTCCTCCAAAAGAGGATGGACTGGAAAAACTGCGTTGCTTAACGGAGCTTTCAAAGAGCCCAGAGAGGATACCGGAGGAACCTGAGGCTCTGGCAATGGTAAACTAAATGCCGAGCGGACCATGTCCGTCAAAGACTGTACCCACAGTCTTTCTGTCTGGGAGTCTGAAAATGGTTCCTCCGAGGCAGACCCCTCAATCCCTGAACCCTCTTGGTTCAGGTCTAGTTGATCCTCCTGTGATTCCAATTCCTCCCCAGGAATAGCTCTAGCGATCAATGCTGCTATTCTCTCTTCTAGCCCCCCTAGGGATACGGCTAGCATCTCCTCTGTGATAAACACAGGGCTGGGCTGATCTGGGCCAGCCTCCGCACCAGATCCCCCTAATGGCTCATCCAAGGCGCTTTTTATGTTAATAAGTTGCGGGGAAAGTATCGGCATATCATCAGAATCAGAAAGGGAACCCTTTTGTTTTTTGGTCTTTTTTGTACCCTTTGACCCCGAACCTTTGGAAGCCATAATACAAAATCGAGGGACTCCGCCCACACAACAGACTGTAGTGGGCAGGAGTACAAAACCAGAGTTTAGGGAACAATAGATCACTAATGCCCAAAAACTGATGGGATCCCGTATGTTTTTTTTTTTTTTTTAAATATATATTATATATTTTCTTTTTACCACATACAGTGACCCCAAACTAAGTTTGCCAGCCTCCAACCTGCTGCAAAAAGGGGGATTTCCTGGCTTAACAAAAAAGGCATTGGAACAAAGTCCAGCATGTACTACCCCTCTTCCGCCACCGGGAGTCACTGTTCTGCCGCTCTGCGTCCTCTCCTTCTGAAAATCAGCCTCAGACTGAGCACTGACAATGCCTGCTGTCTATAACAGCACAAAGGCGCGCCCCTGTATGACGCCGCAGGCACGCCCCCCCCCCGCCCTCCTGTCTGAACGGCGCGAAAAACGTCTATAAGACGTGCGCGCGCACGCGCGCGCGTATGCCGGAAACAGGAGGAACATGGAGGAGCCGCGCTGCTGGAGATCCAGGAACGCAGAAACAGGCGGCAGATTCAAACCCCCGGTCAGGTAGGACTCTCCAAAGGCCCCTAGGGATCCTTACTAGCCCTAGGAAGAAACAGCAGGTTTAGCTAGCAACACATTCTTAGACAGGGGAACCTAGTGATGGGGGAGAAAAGGGGTGTCATCCTGTCTCTTTTAGACATAGTGAACAAGGTTGCCCATGCAGAGCATACTTAGGCTATCCCCCTTTTAGGTTACCCCGGAGAGCCTGCTGTCGAACCAAGTCCCGCAGGCTCTCCCTTACCTGCTCCATGCTGCAGGATGTTTGTCCAGCAAACTGATCCAATCTTCTCCCATCTCCGTGGGTAGCGTAGTAGACCTTCAGGCCCTGGGGTCCTATGAAGGTACCCACTGTCCTGGACCTATATAGCACCCTGGCAAACAGGAACTTATGGTTTTTACAAACTCCAAGTCCTGGGCCCAGGGTCCAGCCCTCCAAAGAGGAGCATTATAGGCAAAACCCCACGGCTTGGGGCCCGGGTACTGTCCACTTTGGCACTGAGGCTCCTTGGACAGATCCGGTTAGCCCGCCCTTAATCCCAAGGATGTGGAGCAAAGCTATTCCGTGACCAACACCTAAGACACTGGCGAAAAAACTGAGGGACTCCCTCTAGGGGAGGGGGTTATATAGGGAGGGGACTTCCTGTTTGAGATTGCCAGTGTCCACACCTGAAGGTACTCCATATAACCCACATAGTAATGAATATGCCGCTCTGTGTCCCGTGATGTACGAGAAAGAAACATGTACCTTTACAACCCCTTTCCAGAGGATTTACCCCGCTTCACGACCAGACCATTTTCTTTGCAATACGGCACCGAGTTATTTTAACTGACAATTACGCAGTCGTGCAGCGCTGTACCCAAATAAAATTCTTGTCCCCCATATACAGAGACAGCTTTCTTTTGGTGGTATTTGATCACCTCATCTGTATTTATATTTTGTGCCTTTAAACAAAATAAGACTTACTTTCGGCTATAAAACACACACACACACACACATATATACATACATACATACATCACATCGGGGTGATTAAAGTGTTAACCGTGTGCCTATCCAGTGCTTGTGTACTGTGGGGAAGGTGCTTTTACTTAGGCCCCTTTCACACTGGGCACGGGAGGGCGGTGGTGGTATAGCGCATGATTTCTAGCGCCGATATACTGTCATTATCGCAATATTCAGCCGCCAGCGGTGCGGTTTTAACCCCCGCTAGCGGCCGAAAAAGGGTTAATACCGCCGGCCAGGGTTTGACAAATTTGCTTGGAAACTAGGAGCCAGAAAACGCGCCCGTCCCGCCAAGCTCGCTCGCAGAAGCAAACGCATTTGTGAGTAGCGCCTGCATATGTAAACGTATTCAAACCACACAATTAAGGTATCACCGTTAGTGGTAGAGCGAGAGCAATAATTCTAGCCCTAGACCTCCTCTAACTCAAAACATGCAACCTGTAGAATATTTTTAAACGTCACCTATGGAGATTTTAACCCCTTCCATACAGGGCATTTTCACCCCATTCCTGCCCAGACCAATTTTTAGTTTTCAGCGCTGTTGCACTTTGAATGACAATTGCACAGTCATGCAACACTGTACCCAAATTAAATCGTTATGTTTTTTTCCCCACACAAATAGAGCTTTATTTTAGTGGTATTTGATCATCTCTGCAGGTTTTTTATTTTTTGCGCTATAAACAAAAGAAGAGCGACACCAGAACCAATTGAAAGGATTCCCCTTTATTACTTTTCTGGACACAACCCAAAATTCGAGATTTTACTTTCACTTTTTTCACTTGCTTTTTATTGAACAAAAAAACAAAAGTAGTTGAGACCTTGCATAATAAATATGAGTAACAAGACATTATTCCATCACCAACCTCAAAAGAATGACTCGAGAGAACAGGAAACTGGAAGGGATTATGAACAAGAACTCAAACATGTGACAATTGTGGCAGACCCGCACTGCGCTTTGTAGGCGTCTCATCCAAATGAATGGCATCTCAAAAGAGAGTCCCGCGATTTGTCACTCACACACATTGGGGCTTTCAAATCACGAGCAAATTCGCGCCAAATCTGCCCGCGATTCAAAATGGCAACGTGCGAATGCCGCCTTATGCCCCGTACACACGATCTGAAAAATTAGACAACAGATCGTCCATTCATTTTGCATGCCTGAAGAGTTTACTAAAGTTACGAAAATTCTCGCAATACGAAAAAAAAAAAAGAAAAAAAAACACAGAAGTGATGTCATGTGTTGTAGTGTATTAGTATTGTATTTTCGAATGACAACTGCACTAATTAAGACGAAAAATCGGAAGATCTGGTATTGTACGAGAAAGATTTCCGTGCACGTCTGATAAAATAATAAAAATGGGATGAACTGTTGCGATCGGCTCTCGAAAGCTCTGTACCAACGATGCGATTATCGGCGACAATGGCTGGAACCGAAGTGGGATAAAATACGTACCGTATTTGTATGGTATGTATTATTTACACATCGCAAAAAAGCAGGAGAAGCACTTTAAAATGAGCCCCTAATTACCCCTGTATCTATAAGCATTGGGGAGAGATTTGCTTTCACAATTCACTGACAGCTCAGCCGTTTTCAATTAGAACAGCCGTCCAAAGTAAACGCACAGCAGGTGTTTCCAAACGATCAGCTCCCAATTCACAACATATTTCCAGAAGAAGCAAAACACTCAATAATAGTGATGTGGTACAAGAGATTCTCTGGGGCACAATCATGAAATTCTGACCCTCAGGAGGCATTGATATCCTCAGTACAGAACCAGCACTAGTCCCCCCCTCCTCTCCACAGAACCAGCACTAGTCCCCCCCCCCTCCTCTCCACAGAGCCAGCACTAGTGTCCCCCTCCTCCTCTCCACAGAGCCAGCACTAGTGTCCCCCTCCTCCTCTCCACAGAGCCAGCACTAGTGTCGTCCCCCCCTCCTCTCCACAGAGCCAGCACTAGTGTCGTCCCCCCCTCCTCTCCACAGAGCCAGCACTAGTGTCGTCCCCCCCTCCTCTCTCCACAGACCCAGCACTAGTGTCCCCCCCCTCCTTCTCTCCACAGAGCCAACACTAGTGTCCCCCCCTCCTCTCCACAGAGCCAGCACTAGTGTCCCCCCCCCCTCCTCTCCACAGAGCCAGCACTAGTGTCCCCCCCCCCTCCTCTCCACAGAGCCAGCACTAGTGTCCCCCCCCTCCTCTCCACAGAGCCAGCACTAGTGTCCCCCTCCTCTTCTCCACAGAGCCAGCACTAGTGTCCCCCTCCTCTTCTCCACAGAGCCAGCACTAGTGTCCCCCTCCTCCTCTCCACAGAGCCAGCACTAGTGTCCCCCTCCTCCTCTCCACAGAGCCAGCACTAGTGTCCCCCTCCTCCTCTCCACAGAGCCAGCACTAGTGTCCCCCTCCTCCTCTCCACAGAGCCAGCACTAGTGTCCCCCCTCCTCTCCACAGAGCCTGCACTAGTGTCCCCCCCCTTCTCTACAAGGAGCCAGCACTAGTGTCCCCCCTCCTCTCCACAGAGACAGCACTAGTGTCCCCCCCTCCTCTCCACAGAGACAGCACTAGTGTCCCCCCTCCTCTCCACAGAGCCAGCACTAGTGTCCCCCCCCTCCTCTCCACAGAGCCAGCACTAGTGTCCCCCCCTCCTCTCCACAGAGCCAGCACTAGTGTCCCCCCCCTCCTCTCCACAGAGCCAGCACTAGTGTCCCCCCCCTCCTCTCCACAGAGCCAGCACTAGTGTCCCCCCCTCCTCTCCACAGAGCCAGCACTAGTGTCCCCCCCCTCCTCTCCACAGAGCCAGCACTAGTGTCCCCCCCCCCCTCTCCACAGAGCCAGCACTAGTCCCCCCCTCCTCTCCACAGAGCCAGCACTAGTCCCCCCCCTCCTCTCCACAGAGCCAGCACTAGTCCCCCCCTCCTCTCCACAGAGCCAGCACTAGTCCCCCCCCCTCCTCTCCACAGAGCCAGCACTCCACAGAGCCAGCACTAGTTCCCTCTCCTCTCCACAGAACCAGTACTAGTCCCCTCCTCTCCACAGAACCAGTACTAGTCCCCCTCCCCTCCTCTCCACAGAACCAGTACTAGTCCCCCCCTCCTCACTACAGAACCAGTACTAGTCCCCCCCACTCCTCACTACAGAACCAGTACTAGTCCCCCCCCCTCCTCACACTACAGAACCAGTACTAGTCCCCCCTCCTCCTCACTACAGAACTAGTACTAGTCCCCCCTCCTCCTCACTACAGAACCAGTACTACTCCCCCCTCCTCACTACAGAACCAGTACTAGTCCCCCCCTCCTCACACTACAGAACCAGTACTAGTCCCCCCCTCCTCACACTACAGAACCAGTACTAGTCCCCCTCCCCTCCTCACTACAGAACCAGTACTAGTCCACCCCCCTCCTCACTACAGAACCAGTACTAGTCCCCCCCCCCTCCTCACACTACAGAACCAGTACTAGTCCCCCCTCCTCCTCACTACAGAACCAGTACTAGTCCCCCCCCTCCTCCTCACTACAGAACCAGTACTAGTCCCCCCCCTCCTCCTCACTACAGAACCAGTACTAGTCCCCCCCCTCCTCCTCACTACAGAACCAGTACTAGTCCCCCCCCTCCTCCTCACTACAGAACCAGTACTAGTCCCCCCCTCCTCACTACAGAACCAGTACTACTCCCCCCTCCTCACTACAGAACCAGTACTAGTCCCCCCCTCCTCACACTACAGAACCAGTACTAGTCCCCCCCTCCTCACACTACAGAACCAGTACTAGTCCCCCTCTCCTCACACTACAGAACCAGTACTAGTCCCCCTCCCCTCCTCACTACAGAACCAGTACTAGTCCACCCCCCTCCTCACTACAGAACCAGTACTAGTCCCCCCCCCCTCCTCACACTACAGAACCAGTACTAGTCCCCCCTCCTCCTCACTACAGAACCAGTACTAGTCCCCCCCCTCCTCCTCACTACAGAACCAGTACTAGTCCCCCCCCTCCTCCTCACTACAGAACCAGTACTAGTCCCCCCCCTCCTCCTCACTACAGAACCAGTACTAGTCCCCCCCCTCCTCCTCACTACAGAACCAGTACTAGTCCCCCCCTCCTCACTACAGAACCAGTACTACTCCCCCCCTCCTCACTACAGAACCAGTACTACTCCCCCCCTCCTCACTACAGAACCAGTACTACTCCCCCCTCCTCACTACAGAACCAGTACTAGTCCCCCCCCCTCCTCACACTACAGAACCAGTACTAGTCCCCCCTCCTCCTCCTCACTACAGAACCAGTACTAGTCCCCCCCCTCCTCACACTACAGAACCAGTACTAGTCCCCCCTCCTCCTCCTCACTACAGAACCAGTACTAGTCCCCCCCCCCTCCTCACTACAGAACCAGTACTAGTCCCCCCTCCTCCTCACTACAGAACCAGTACTAGTCCCCCCCCCCTCCTCCTCACTACAGAACCAGTACTAGTCCCCCCTCCTCCTCACTACAGAACCAGTACTAGTCCCCCCTCCTCCTCACTACAGAACCAGTACTAGTCCCCCTCCCCTCCTCACTACAGAACCAGTACTAGTCCCCCTCCCCTCCTCACTACAGAACCAGTACTAGTCCCCCTCCCCTCCTCACTACAGAACCAGTACTAGTCCCCCTCCCCTCCTCACTACAGAACCAGTACTACTCCCCCCTCCTCCTCCTCACTACAGAACCAGTACTAGTCCCCCCCCCTCCTCACACTACAGAACCAGTACTAGTCCCCCCTCCTCCTCCTCACTACAGAACCAGTACTAGTCCCCCCCCCTCCTCACTACAGAACCAGTACTAGTCCCCCCTCCTCCTCACTACAGAACCAGTACTAGTCCCCCCCCCCCCTCCTCCTCACTACAGAACCAGTACTAGTCCCCCCTCCTCCTCACTACAGAACCAGTACTAGTCCCCCTCCCCTCCTCACTACAGAACCAGTACTAGTCCCCCTCCCCTCCTCACTACAGAACCAGTACTAGTCCCCCCCCTCCTCCTCACTACAGAACCAGTACTAGTCCCCCCCTCCTCACTACAGAACCAGTACTAGTCCCCCCCTCCTCACTACAGAACCAGTACTAGTCCCCCCCCTCCTCACTACAGAACCAGTACTAGTCCCCCCCTCCTCACTACAGAACCAGTACTACTCCCCCTCCTCACTACAGAACCAGTACTAGTCCCCCTCCCCTCCTCACTACAGAACCAGTACTAGTCCCCCCCTCCTCACTACAGAACCAGTACTAGTCCCCCTCCCCTCCTCACTACAGAACCAGTACTAGTCCCCCTCCCCTCCTCACTACAGAACCAGTACTAGTCCCCCTCCCCTCCTCAGTACAGTGTCCTCAGACACACCCACCAGCCCTTCTCCCTGCCCCCTCCTCAGTGTTGGCAGTACGGAACCACACTCACCCGCTGCTGTACCGCTCCGCACCCGCCGTTAAATCCAGCCTAGAGCAGCTTCTCCCCGGCCTCGGTGCGCGACGCCATCTTGCGACACTTCCTCCTTCCTCCGACAGGCAGGGCGTGACGTCAAGGGGCGCCGGGAGTCACATGACCAGCAACAGCGAGCCGCGCAGGCGCCTGAGAAGGGAGAGTGCGAATGTGACTGGGGATGAACCAAGTGTGACAAAGGAGGGGGCGGGAAGTACTAAGTCTGACAGATGAGGGAGGGGGGAACAAATCTGACAGGACGACATGTGACAGAAGAGTGGACTAACTCTTTCCTGAGTCCCGGGGGGGGGGGCATCTCTGTCTGGAGATATCGGGAGAAACCAATTCTGACTAGACAGAGGAGTCCTACCGCAGAGTAATGTGGGGGACACGCTAGAAGAAAATCGGACGAACGATTTTTTCCTCATTGTTTTACTGCAAATCGGAACCATTGCTAGTAAAAAAAAAATAATAATAATAAAAATGCCATAAATCTATCCCCTATTTTGTATAAGCAATGGGCTAGATTCAAGTACAGAGGCGTATCTTTATGCGGGCGTAGCGTATCTTCTTTACGATACGCCGCCACAACTTAGAGAGGCAAGTTTTAATTTTTTTTGAAAAGCCTATGGCGTGTGAAACACACTCAAAAAAACTCCACCCGGTGCAGAAAAAATGTGCACACACATAAAGAGTGTTCACAAAAACGTGCAGACGGGTGCAACGTCAAGTGGTCCTCCTGTGCAGAAGGGACCCAAACCCTGATCCCCCGGGGCGTTAGGCTCCAGACGGGGACTGAGGTACTGTGGTCTGAGCAACCGAAGCCGACACGGACCCAACTTCCTTGGAGGGACTGCCGAAACAGAACCCTCCAAGTACTAGGTGGGACTCCCCCGAAGGGAGACCCCATGAGAGCAGGCGAACTAAGCCAGAAGGCCATGTCCTCCCACTCCCAAGACGTTCAGGGCTGGCCGGAGGACCGGCACCCTACTAATCACACTGTGTACAAACAAAAAAAAAGACAAAAACATGACAAACATAGGCAATAAATTAAATAAAGTGGGGGGGGGGAAGGGATAGTGGAGAGGAGATTGAAAGAAGTGGTCATTGTGGTCATTGTGTTCAACAATGACCAGGCCCTCCGGCCAGGAATAAAAAATTCCTCCGGTCCTGGCCAAAAGGCCCGGCCCAGGAGGCAGGTGCTAAAAAAAAAAAAAAAAAAGCGTGTAGCTGGTGCAGTGACCGTGGTGTCGTTAAATCAAAGTGACCCGCACTCACAGTGATTCTCAGACACCCCTGGACTGCCACTCCAGGGGCACATGCACCATAGGCTTTTCTGTTCCAAATCCAACCCCCCGACTGGCCAGTGCAGCCCTCCACCCCTGCCAGATAGAGAGCCCTTCAAGGTTTTCTTGGGGGAAAGCTGCCCCCATCTAGCAGCCTCCACCAATACTAACCCTTCCAGACTCCCTGTCAACCCAGCAGGATTTGCATGGCCCTACCCCGTCTTTCCACCAGGGCAGTTCCAGCTCCTCCCACCAGATCTCTGACAGGGACAGCACTTACACCAGCCAGCCAGAAGGCCAGACTAGAACCCGGCAAAAAGACCAGACCAGGCGCAGCCACCCATCCTCACCAGAAGCACCCTTCCAGGTGGCTCAGACGCAACCATTGGCCGGCCCCCAGTTTACACACAGAGCTCCACGTCCCAGCTCAGTTACTCGGCAATCGCGTGTGCCCGGCGGCAATCGCGGCCGCCGGGCACACGCACGGGGTTCTCAGTGATGCGGCGCGCGCGCCCCTAGCAGCTTTCTATGACTGCACGTCATATGACTGCACGTCATATGACGTGCAGTCAGGACAATGGAGTTACCCGCCCGCCGTCATATGACGGCGGGCGGGTAACAAGTGGTTAAAGGGGTTTATACTGAGGAAAGGGAGTCTGTACTTAGTGGGGGTGGGGTGGGGTCTGTACTGAAGGGGGACTTTAGTTAGTGGAGGGGGTGACACCAATTTTTTTTCGCACCGGGTGACACCAAACCTAGTGACGCAACTGCACGGGGATACGCAGGCCCATTTAAGCTACGCCGCCGTAACTTAAGAAGTAAGTGC
This sequence comes from Rana kukunoris, assembly GCA_029574335.1. NCBI lineage: Eukaryota > Metazoa > Chordata > Amphibia > Anura > Ranidae > Rana > Rana kukunoris. Next base: position 25,860,486 of record CM056049.1, on the reverse strand, counting down.
TTTGTGAATACGGCACTTGCCTCTCTTACCTGGCAGGGGAGACACCATGATCATGAAGGTGGTTCTCCCAGGGCGAGGCTCGGCCATTGCACTCTGGCTGAGCTGATCGTGGTGTCATCCCTGCCACTGCTCGGCCTTTTGGCTAAGATCAGGTGTGGTATCCGTTCTCGTCAGTTGCTAGAGGAGCGCTGAAGCACCTCCTATATGTGGAGGGTGGATGCAATCCAATAGCGTCATTGCACCTGGAAGGGTGGTTTCAGCAGGGACTACGCCGTGCTGCCCGACAGATACTGGGGGCCGGCCAATGGTTGCGTCTGAGCCACCTGGAAGGGTGCTTCTGGTGAGGATGGGTGGCTGTGCCTGGTCTGGTCTTTTTGCCGGGTTCTAGTCTGGCCTTCTGGCTGGCTGGTGTAAGTGCTGTCCCTGTCAGAGATCTGGTAGGAGGAGCTGGAACTGCCCTGATGGAAAGACGGGGTAGGGCCATGCAAATCCTGCTGGGTTAATAGGGAGTCTGGAAGGGTTAGTATTGGTGGAGGCTGCTAGATGGGGGCAGCTTCTTCCCAAGAAAACCTTGAAGGCCTCTCTATCTGGCAGGGTTGGAGGGCTGCACTGGCCGGTCAGGGGGTTGGATTTGGAACAGAAAAGCCTATGGTGCATGTGCCCCTGGAGTGGCAGTCCAGGGGTGTCTGAGAATCACTGTGAGTGAGGGTCACTTTGATTTACCGACACCACGGTCACTGCACCAGCTACACGCTTTTTTAGCACCTGCCTCCTGGGCCGGGCCTTTTGGCCAGGACCGGAGGAATTTTTTTATTCCTGGCCGGAGGGCCTGGTCATTGTTAATCACAATGACCACTTCTTCACTCTCCTCTTCACTATCCCTTTCCCCCACTTTATTTAATTTATTAGCCTATGTTTGTCACCTTTTTGTCTTTTTTTTTTTTTTGTTGTGCACGTTTTGTACACAGTGTGATTAGTAGGGTGCCGGTCCTCGGGCCAGCCCTGAACGTCTTGGGAGTGGGAGGACATGGCATTTTGGCTTAGTTCACCTGCTCTCATGGGGTCTCCCTTCGGGGGAGTCCCACCTAGTACTTGGAGGGTTCTGTTTCGGCAGTTTCTCCAGGGAAGTTGGGTCCGAGTCGGCTTCGGTTGTTCGGACCACAGTAACTCAGTCCCCGTCTGGAGCCTAACGCCCCGGGGGATCAGGGTTTGGGTCCCTTCTGCACAGAAGGACCACTTGACGTTGCACCCGTCTGCACGTTTTTGTGAACACTCTTTATGTGTGTGCACATTTTTTCTGCACCGGGTGGAGTTTTTGAGTGTGTTTCACACGCCATAGGCTTTTCAAAAAAAAATATATATATATATTTATGGTCGTGGCCCTCTGACCGAGAGTGATGTGGATCACATAAACATGCGACAAGACTTACAACATAAATAGACCTGAAGTGTGCCTTGGTGGTCTGGTCAGTATGCCAAGAAAAGGGGGCATACCCAAAGTAAGTAATGGGTAGTTAATTGAAGAAGGATATGCTGAGAAGTGCCCTGAAAAAGGGAAGGGCGGGAGGGTGTCGAATGCGATTGAATGCGCAGACTCACGGACATGAGGTGAGCTGGGAAGAGTCGGCCCAGTGACGTGTAGTACTGCACACTGAACCGACAAAGAGCATGTGTGAGTGGGCTGCTTAAATACCCTCCGGGCTCCTTCCATAAACTCAGGCCACCATACTGGCCTTCTTATTTATGGTCGTGGCCCTCTGACCGAGAGTGATGTGGATCACATAAACACGCGACAAGACTTACAACATAAATAGACCTGAAGTGTGCCTTGGTGGTCTGGTCAGTATGCCAAGAAAAGGGGGCAAAAGACTCAGATAGGGAAATAGCTTATATTGATTTCTTGTATTTATTGAGCTAGCATGGTAAAGGCTTGTGCCATTTCTTCCTGAGGATTTGGGATGTATGTGGCAAAACAAGGAGACTTCCCATCAGCCTGGTATCTTGATTACGTGGTCTGGTACTCCCTGTTGTGATGCAGTTGAGGCTGCTCTAATTCGGAAAGAATGTCCTGAGAACAGACTAGGATTTGAAGCCCAAGTTGCTTAGGATTCTGACATGCTTGACAAACTGGCTGCCACTCTGGAAGCTGGTTTAGAAAGGGTAGCAACGAGCTACAATCAGATTGGCTGGGTAGATGGAGCAGTAGTCGGTCGAGCACCATCACTGGGCGTCAGGCATTGTTAGTCCGCAGTCTCTGACCATCTCCTGTACTATGTCCGCAGTCTCTGACCATCTCCTGTAGCATGTCCACAGTCTCTGACCATCTCCTGTAGCATGTCCGCAGTCTCTGACCATCTCCTGTACTATGTCCGCAGTCTCTGACCATCTCCTGTACTATGTCCGCAGTCTCTGACCATCTCCTGTACTATGTGTGCAGTCTCTGACCATCTCCTGTACTATGTCCGCAGTCTCTGACCATCTCCTGTACTATGTCCGCAGTCTCTGACCATCTCCTATACTATGTCCGCAGTCTCAGACCATCTCCTGTACTATGTCCGCAGTCTCTGACCATCTCCTGTACTATGTCCGCAGTCTCTGACCATCTCCTATACTATTTCTGCAGTCTCTGACCATCTCCTGTACTATGTCAGCAGTCTCTGACCATCTCCTGTAGCATGTCCGCAGTCTCTGACCATCTCCTGTAGCATGTCCTCAGTCTTTGACCATCTCCTGTAGCATGTCCGCAGTCTCTAACCATCTCCTGTAGCATGTCCGCAGTCTCTGACCATCTCCTGTAGCATGTCCGCAGTCTATGACCATCTCCTGTAGCATGTCCGCAGTCTCTGACCATCTCCTGTATCATGTCCGCAGTCTCTGACCATCTCCTGTAGCATGTCCGCAGTCTCTGACTATCTCCTGTAGCATGTCCGCAGTCTCTGACCATCTCCTGTAGCATGTCCGCAGTCTCTGACCATCTCCTGTAGCATGTCCGCAGTCTCTGACCATCTCCTGTACTATGTCCGCAAGCTCTCTGACCATCTCCTGTACTATGTCCGCAGTCTCTGACCATCTCCTGTACTATGTCCCCAGTCTCTGACCATCTCCTGTACTATGTCCGCAGTCTCTGACCATCTCCTGTACTATGTCCGCAGTCTGTGACCATCTCCTGTACTATGTCTGCAGTCTCTGACCATCTCCTGTACTATGTCCGCAGTCTCTGACCATCTCCTGTACTATGTCTGCAGTCTCTGACCATCTCCTGTACTATGTCTGCAGTCTCTGACCATCTCCTGTACTATGTCCGCAGTCTCTGACCGTCTCTTGTACTATTTCTGCAGTCTCTGACCATCTCCTGTACTATTTCCGCAGTCTCTGACCATCTTCTGTGCTATGTCCGCAGTCTCTGACCATCTCCTGTACTATTTCCGCAGTCTCTGACCATCTCCTGTAGCATGTCCGCAGTCTCTGACCATCTCCTGTACTATGTCCCCAGTCTCTGACCATCTCCTGTACTATGTCCACAGTCTCTGACCATCTCCTGTACTATGTCCACAGTCTCTGACCATCTCCTGTAGCATGTCCGCAGTCTCTGACCATCTCCTGTAGCATGTCCTAATAGCTGCTTTCACAAAGCATTGCTTGAACCAAGCAAGTGGGTTCCCATCATCATTGGTAAGCTTGACCCTTCAAAGCAGAAGATGTAGTTCTCTCTCAGAATGTGGAATTGCTACAGATGTGATGTCATCAAGCTTGGAAGAGACTCACAGCTGGCTGTTGTAAGTCCAATAACTGAAAGGAAGCTCCCAGGTGTTTCCTAACTCAATTCAGACTACTCTCTCTCCACTTTTGCACAACCATCTGTCTACTACTCCCTTTCGGCAGAAAAATGCATTGTTGACGTTTCAGAATTATCAGTTTTATTTACATTAATGAGCATCTACATGAAATAAAAACATCTCTTGATTTTTCAAAAAGAAATATCACGAAACCACTGCCGAAACATGTTGAATAAATGTTGAAGAGGCAAACTATTATGCAAAAAGTGTTCACGAAACAATCACTATTTTCATTATTGTAATATATTGTTCAAGTTAAAATCCCCTTTTAACGTTTTGACTTTTACATGAGAAAATGAAAAAGTAGCAGGCATCTGGAACATCTTGTAAGATGGTGTGGAAGGCCAACAGATTTCGTACTGTAAAGTGTTACCCATTCTATGGCCAGCCATCTTTAATTGTTCTGATAGGTCAAAATGGGGTCTTACCATTTTTCAAAGAAAAAGGTAAGATCAGGTGGAGATACTATTTAATTGCGTTTTCACGCTCGCTTTTCTAGTTTTCAACTTTCCTATTAGACCAAAAATTAATTTTCTCTCTATACATGCTGTTGTAAAAGTCTCCTTAGGTTGACTTCCCCCTCCCAGGATGAGGTTTAACCACTTCCCTACGGCCGTACGACTATATGCGGCCGCAGGGTGGTTCTAAATCTCCGGGCTGCTGTGTTTTCAAGGCTGCCTCTTTCTGTGTTCCCAGCGCGCGCTCCAGAGCGCGCAGCGGGGAACTTGTGTACTGGCCGTGTCCGCAGTCTCTGACCATCATGTAAACATATGAGATCATCTCTCATTGCCGGCTCTCACAATGACAGCGTCCTGTCATAGAGAGAGCAGACCGATCTGTGTTCCTAGTACATAGGGACACAGATCGGTCACCCCCCAGTCACCCCCCCTCCCCCACAGTTAGAACACTATACAGGATACACATTAACCCCTTCCTCACCCCCTAGTGTTAACCCCTTCCCTGCCAGTCACATTTATACAGTAATTAGTGCATATTTATAGCACTGATTGCAGTATAAATGTGAATGGTGCCAAAAATGTGTCAAAAGTGTCCAATGTGTCAGCCAAGATGTCACAGTCGCAATAAAAAACGCAGATCGCCGCCATTACTAGTAAAATAATTAATAATAAAAAATAATAATTCTGTCCCTTATTTTGTAGGCGCTATAACTTTTGCGCAAACCAGTCGCTTATTGCGATTTTTTTTTTTTTTTACCAAAAATATGTAGAAGAATACGTATCGCCCTAAACTGAATTTTTTTTTTAAATTGGGCTATTTTTTATAGCAACAAGTAAAAAATATTGTATTTTTTTTCAAAATTGTTGTCCTTTTTTGTTTATAGCGCAAAAAATAAAAACCGCAGAGGTGACCAAATACCACCAAAAGTAAGCTCTACTTGTGGGGAAAAAAGGACGCCAATTTTGTTTGGGAGCCATATCGCACGACCGCGCAATTGTCAGTTAAAGCGACGCAGTGCCGCAAGCTGAAATTTCACCTGGTCAGGAAGGGGGTTTACATGCCCAGTAAGGAAGTGGTTAAAAGAACTACAGAAAGCTGTAATCAAATTGTGGAGAGAAGTTCAGTGCTGAGGCTACTGGCAGAGTGCTTTGGACACTCCTCACAATATCCTCAGGGAAGGTCTGAGATTAAAGCTAATAGCTGCTTTCACAAAGCATTGCTTGACCCAAGCAAGTGGGTTCCCATCAACATTTTTTCTATTGAAAAGCCTGTGGCGTGCAAAACACAACCCAAAAACTTCACCCGCTGCAGGAAAAAATGTGCACACACATAAAGAGTGAAACACAAAAAACTGCGACGGGTGCCATCGTCAATGGTCCTCCAAAGAGGACCCAGCTCTGATCCCCCGGGGCGTTAGGCTCCTGGCAGGGAAAAGAGTATAGGAGTCCACGCAGCCGAAACCACTAGGACCCCACTAAGGCCCATGCAGCCAAAACCACATGGCCTAACATCCTCGGAGGGACTGCCGCAACAGGACCCTCCTCGGTGAGGCTCCCCCGAAGGGAGACCCCATGAGAGCAAGTGAACTAAGCCAGAAGGCCATGTCCACCTACAAGACTTTCAGAGTCAGGCCCGAGGACCAGCACCCTACTCGCCACACTAAAAGTGCTCAGCACCAAACAAAAAAAGTGACAAAACAAGACAAACAGGGGGTAAAATAAAAAAGAAAGTGGGGGAAAAGGAAGGTGGGAATGGTGAGTGGCCACCGTGCTATACGATGGCCGGCCCTCCGGCCAGGAACAAAAATTCCTCTGGTCCTAGCCAAAAGGCTCGGCCCTAGAGGTAGGTGTTAAAAAGGTGTATGTGGAGATATGTGACCTAAGGTGCCACACGTTGAGTGCCCCCTCAACACTCAGTGCAATGTATGGCACCCCTGGACTGCCACTCCAGAGGCACTATCGCCACAGGCTTTTCAACGGACCCTAACCCCGGTCCGGACCGGCAGCACCCTTCCCAGCCAGGAAGGTAGGAGAACAGGTTGGGGAGAGCCAGCCGCAGCCGACTACTACCCACAACCCCCATCTCTCCCACCTAATTACATTCGGGAAGTACTACCCGCCTCTCCCCGAAAGGATTAGCAAGGTTCCCTCGCCGAACAACAGACTGGGGCAGACGCCACCGAATCCAGGCCAAAGGCCAGGGTCCCGGCCCTTCAGCTTTGACCTCATGCCTCTCTGCCCCGATCAGAAGGCTTTCGCCTCTACACCAACAGGCTTAGTGTCCACCGACTGCCATCCCTTTCCCCCTCGCCGAGTACTGGGGACAGTCAGTTAAATACATTTTCTCTCTATACATGCTGTTGTAAAAGTCTCCTTAGGTTGACTTCCCCCTCCCAGGACGAGGTTTAAAAGAACTACAGAAAGCTGTAATCAAATTGTGGAGAGAAGTTCAGTGCTGAGGCTACTGGCAGAGTGCTTTGGACACTCCTCCCAATATCCTCAGGGAAGGTCTGAGATTAAAGCTAATAGCTGCTTTCACAAAGCATTGCTTGCCCCAAGCAAGTGGGTTCCCATCAACATTGGTAAGCTTGATCCTTCAAAGCAGAAGATGTAGTTCTCTCTCAGAATGTGGAATTGCTACAGATGTGATGTCTTCAAGCTTAGAAGAGACTCACAGCTGGCTGTTGTAAGTCCAATAACTGAAAAAAAGCTCCCAGGTGTTTCCTAACTCAATTCAGACTACTCTCTCTACACTTTTGCACAACCATCTGTCTACTGCTCCCTTTCGGCAGAAAAATGCATTGTTGACGTTTCAGAATTATCAGTTTTATTTACATTAATGAGCATCTACATGAAATAAAAACATCTCTTGATTTTTCAAAAAGAAATATCACGAAACCACTGCTGAAACATGTTCAATGAATGTTGAAGAGGCAAACTATTATGCAAAAAGTGTTCACGAAACAACCACTATTTTCATTATTGTAATATATTGATCAAGTTAAAATCCCCTTTTAACGTTTTGACTTTTACATGAGAAAAATAAAAAGTAGCAGGCATCTGGAACATATTGTAAGATGGTGTGGAAGGCCAACAGATTTCGTAATGTAAACTGTTACTTGTTCTATGGCCAGCCATCTTTAAATGTTCTGATATGTCAAAATGGGGTCTTACCATTTTTCAAAGAAAAAGGTAAGATCAGGTGGAGATACTATTTTATTGCGTTTTCACGCTCGCTTTTCTAGTTTTCAACTTTCCTATTAGACCAAAAATGAATTTTCTCTCTATACATGCTGTTGTAAAAGTCTCCTTAGGTTGACTTCCCCCTCCCAGGACGAGGTTTAAAAGAACTAAAGAAAGCTGTAATCAAGTTGTGGAGAGAAGTTCAGTGCTGAGGCTACTGGCAGAGTGCACTAGTGGTACCTCCATTTTACACAATACTCAAGAAATTTAAAGAAGTAAACAAGTTGGAGGAACTAGGAGAAAACATGGGAAACAAACAAAGTATCAAAAACTGGCTTAGAAGGGAAGAACTGATGTCACCTATATCGGGATTAAATTCTAGTCAAAGCAGTTTAGTGTGGAAAAAGGTGCAGATAAAAGGAGTCACAAAAAGACAGTGGGACATTGTATGGATGGGCTTACACGAATGTTTGCCAACCAGACATTTCTTGGAATCCAGACACCATACTGCAACAGAGCAATGCCCTAGATCTGATTGTGGAGGCAGAGAAACTGTAAAACATTTGTTCTGGAATTGTGAATTTGCATCTAAAGTCAGGGAAAATTTTAAGCCTTTTCTGGCAGAAGTAGCTGGGGTCACATGTCTAGATTATTTTTTGTTTAACACGGTGTGAAGGACTTTTATGCAATTGCCTATATACTTCAGTGTAATTCTCTCCCTGCTAATTTTAATGTCTGTGTGTTATGGGGTCTGCCTCTAGCCCTGGATAATTGGATTACTTTCCCCTTTGTAGAGGCATCTGTAAAACCTGTTTAAACCAGATTGCCATGCTGCCAGTAAGGGACAATGACCTTTCAATGCTAAGTGGCTTGTGAAATACCTTTCCATTGTGTTCTGCAGATGAATAGCCGTGTCAGAGACGAGACGCCTAGCCACCCGACCCCTGGGGGCTTCTGTCTCAACACACATATTCAGGCTATTCAAGCTTTGGGACCAATCTCTGCTGTGTAATTTTCAAGTCCTCATTTGCATGGTTTAAGAGGACCTGAGTGAAGACTGCATACTTTACAATGGACCAATAGGAAAGCGGTTGTTGGGGGCGGGATGTTCCAAATCCTGTATAAAGTGTGCTGTGTACTTTCAATAAAGTGTGTCCTGTTTACATTCAGCATTAAGCCATGACTCATGTGTGGATTATTCGGCGATTCCAGGGATATTCCTAGTCGTGGAATATTGGGTGATTTCTTTTATGGGAGAAGAAGGGAATGCTTGACGGGGATATGTTCTACTACCGTCACACATGGCACTGAAAATTAAGAATAAGTACAAAGCAAGAATGGCCTGGATTTTCTTATGCATACTTAAAGAAGTTTTATGGGATGTCCGTAACCTTTTAGTTTTTAAAAAAGAAGTCATACCGGCAGGGCAGGACTTAGGGTGGTGGGGGCCCCTGGGCTTGAGTGTTGAAGGGGCCCCCTGGAGCGAGGGGGGGATCATAGATGTTGAGCGGGGGGGGCGCATTCATTAAAGTTGTTGAGCGGGGGGGGCGAATTGAAGTTGTTGAGCGGGGGGTGCGCATTAAAGTTGTTGAGCGGGGGGGGGGGGGCGAATTGAAGTTGTTGACCGGGGGGGCATTAAAGTTGTTGAGCGGGGGGGTGCACATTAAAGTTGTTGAGCGGGGGGGGGTGACTCTCATCATCTGTGCACGGAATAAAAATTCTGGGCCTTTTAATAAAAAAAGAAACCTCTTGGCCCTTTAATAAAAAATAAATAAATAAACATTTATAAAAAATATTAAGAAAATGTAAATATTATTATAAAAAAAAGGGGGTTGCCATCCAGGGGCCCTGGAGACCTCTGGGGCCTTTAACCACTTAAGGACCGCCTACTGCACATTTACGTCGGCAGAATGGCACGGCTGGGCACATCAACGTATATATACGTTGATTTTAGTACCCAGCCGTGGGTCACGGGCGCGCGCCCGTGACCCGGTCCGAAGCTCCAGGACCGGGACTGCGGGATTCGCGGACCCGATCGCCGCTGGAGTGCGGCGATCCGTCCCTGGAGGGGAAGAATGGGGAGAGCCGTGTGTACACACGGCTTCCCCGTGCTTCTCTGTGGCCGTAGCATCGATCGCGTCATCCCGGTAATAGGGGGACGCGATCGATGACGTCACACCTACAGCCACACCCCCCTACAGTTGTAAACACATACATTAGGTCACACATCCCCTACAGCGCCACCTGTGGTTAACTCCCAAACTGCAACTGTCATTTCCACAGTAAACAATGCAATTTAAATGCATTTTTTGCTGTGAAAATGACAATTGTCCCAAAAATGTGTCAAAATTGTCCGAAGTGTCCGCCATATTGTCGCAGTCACAAAAAAAATCGCTGATCGCCGCTATTAGTAGTAAAAAAAAAATAATTAATAAAAATGCAATAAAAGTATCCCTTATTTTGTAAACGCTATAAATTTTGCGAAAATCAACCGATAAACGCTTATTGCAAAATTTTTAACCAAAAATACGTAGAAGAATACGTGTCAGCCTAAACTGAGGAAAAAAAATGTTTTTTTATATATTTTTGGGGATATTTATTATAGCAAAAAGTAAAAAATATTGCATTTTTTTTTAAATTGTCGCTCTATTTTTGTTTATAGTGCAAAAAATAAAAACCGCAGAGGTGATCAAATACCACCAAAAGAAAGCTCTATTTGTGGGGAAAAAAGGGCGCCAATTTTGTTTGGGAGCCACGTCGCACAACCGCGCAATTGACAGTTAAAACGACGCAGTGCCGAATCGCAAAAAGGGGCAAGGTCCTTTACTTACATTTTGGTCTGGGTCTTAAGTGGTTAATAATAATAATAATAATAATAAATATATATATATATATATATATATATATATATATATATATATATATGTGTGTATATATTAGAGCTGCACGATTAATCGTCAAGAATCGTTATCGCGATCTTTTTCCCTTGCAATTCTTGATACAGGTTTCACAATCTTTCACATGAAAAGAATTTTCTCTCTGCACTTTGGTATGCAAAGAATTTCCTGTCTGCTCTCAGCCAAAAGTCAGTCTGGGCAATCTGCCAAGTTCAATCTGCCAAGTTTTGGAAACATTCTTTATCAGTGGAAAGTTAAGTCTAAACATTGTATCTCTTCAAAGGAATTAACTTCTTCTGTATGTAAATTAGGAATTTTTAACCACTTTTGCTAGAAAATTACTTGAATCCCCAAAGATTATATAATTTTTTAGTAAAGACCTTGGCCTAGAGAATAAAATGGCGGTTGTTGCAATATTTTATGTTGCACTGTATTTGCGCAGCAGTCTTTTTAAATGCATTTTTTTGGAAAAAAATTACTTTAATGAATAAAAAAAAAAAAATAGGCAGTAAAGTTAGCCCATTTTTATTTTTATATATATATATATAAAAACATATTTTTTTTATAAAAAAATAAATAAAAAAAGTGGGGGTTGCTGTCCGGGCCTTTTAATAAAAAATAAAAAAATAAACATTTATATAAAAAAAAAAAAAAGGGGGGGTTGCCACATGGGGCCCTGGCCTTTAAAAAAAAATATATATATATATATATATATATATAAAAAAAATGTAAATTGTTTTATAAAAAAAGGGGGGGGGGTTGCCATCCAGGGGCCCTGGAGACCTCTGGGCCCTTTAATAATAATAATAATAATAATAATGATAATAAATATATATATATATATATATATATATATATATATATATATATATATATAAAAACATATTTTTTTATAAAAATAAATAAAAAAAGGAAGGGTTGCTGTCCGGGGCCCTGGGGACCTCCCGAACCCCTAAAAAAAAAAAAAAACACTCCTCACAATATCTTTAGGGAAGGTCTGAGATTAAAGCTAATAGCTGCTTTCACAAAGCATTGCTTGACCCAAGCAAGTGGGTTCCCTTTTAACATTGGTAAGCTTGATCCTTCAAAGCAGAAGATGTAGTTCTCTCTCAGAATGTGGAATTGTTACAGATGTGATGTCATCAAGCTTGGAAGAGACTCACAGCTGGCTGTTGTAAGTCCAATAACTGAAAGGAAGCTCCCAGGTGTTTCCTAACTCAATTCAGACTACTCTCTCTCCACTTTTGCACAACCATCTGTCTACTGCTCCCTTTCGGCAGAAAAATGCATTGTTGACATTTCAGAATTATCAGTTTTATATACATTAATGAGCATCTACATGAAATAAAGACATCTCTTGATTTTTCAAAAATAAATCTCACGAAACCACTGCCGAAACATGTTGAATGAATGTTGAAGAGGCAAACTATTATGCAAAAATTGTTCACGAAACAATCACTATTTTCATTATTGTAATATATTGATCAAGTTAAAATCCCCTTTTAACGTTTTGACTTTTGCATGAGAAAAAAAAAAGTAGCAGGCATCTGGAACATCTTGTAAGATGGTGTAGAAGGCCAACAGATTTCGTAATGTAAATTGTTACTTGTTCTATGGCCAGCCATCTTTAAATGTTCTGATATGTCAAAATGGGGTCTTACCATTTTTCAAAGACAAAGGTAAGATCAGGTGGAGATACTATTTTATTGCGTTTTCACGCTCGCTTTTCTAGTTTTCAAGTTTCCTATTAGACCAAAAATTAATTTTCTCTCTATACATGCTGTTGTAAAAGTCTCCTTAGGTTGACTTCCCCCTCCCAGGACGAGGTTTAAAATAACTACAGAAAGCTGTTATCAAATTGTGGAGAGAAGTTCAGTGCTGAGGCTACTGGCAGAGTGCTTTGGATACTCCTCACAATATCCTCAGGGAAGGTCTGAGATTTAAGCTAATAGCTGCTTTCACAAAGCATTGCTTGACCCAAGCAAGTGGGTTCTCATCAACATTGGTAAGCTTGATCCTTCAAAGCAGAAGATGTAGTTCTCTCTCAGAATGTGTAATTGCTACAGATGTGATGTCATCAAGCTTGGAAGAGACTCACAGCTGGCTGTTGTAAGTCCAATAACTGAAAGGAAGCTCCCAGGTATTTCCTAACTCAATTCAGACTACTCTCTCTCCACTTTTGCACAACCATCTGTCTACTGTTCCCTTTCGGCAGAAAAATGCATTGTTGACATTTCAGAATTATCAGTTTTATTTACATTAATGAGCATCTACATGAAATAAAGACATCTCTTGATTTTTCAAAAAGAAATATCACGAAACCTTTGCCGAAACATGTTGAATGAATGTTGAAGAGGCAAACTATTATGCAAAAAGTGTTCACAAAACAATCACTATTTTCATTATTGTAATATATTGTTCAAGTTAAAATCCCCTTTTAACGTTTTGACTTTTACATGAGAAAAAGAAAAAGTAGCAGGCATCTGGAATATCTTGTAAGATGGTGTGGAAGTCCAACAGATTTCATAATGTAAATTGTTACTTGTTCTATGGCCAGCCATCTTTAAATGTTCTGATATGTCAAAATGGGGTCTTACCATTTTTCAAAGACAAAGGTAAGATCAGGTGGAGATACTATTTTATTGCGTTTTCACGCTCGCTTTTCTAGTTTTCAACTTTCCTATTAGACCAAAAATTAATTTTCTCTCTATACATGCTGTTGTAAAAGTCTCCTTAGGTTGACTTCCCCCTCCCAGGACGAGGTTTAAAAGAACTACAGAAAGCTGTAATCAAATTGTGGAGAGAAGTTCAGTGCTGATGCTACTGGCAGAGTGCTTTGGACACTCCTCACAATATCCTCAGGGATTAGTCTGAGATTAAAGCTAATAGCTGCTTTCACAAAGCATTGCTTGACCCAAGCAAGTGGGTTCCCATCAACATTGGTAAGCTTGATCCTTCAAAGCAGAAGATGTAGTTCTCTCTCAGAATGTGGAATTGCTACAGATGTGATGTCATCAAGCTTGGAAGAGACTCACAGCTGGCTGTTGTAAGTCCAATAACTGAAAGGAAGCTCCCAGGTGTTTCCTAACTCAATTCAGACTACTCTCTCTCCACTTTTGCACAACCATCTGTCTACTGCTCCCTTTCGGCAGAAAAATGCATTGTTGCCATTTCAGAATTATCAGTTTTATTTACATTAATGAGCATCTACATGAAATAAAAACATCTCTTGATTTTTCAAAAAGAAATCTCACGAAACCACTGCCGAAACATGTTGAATGAATGTTGAAGAGGCAAACTATTATGCAAAAATTGTTCACGAAACAATCACTATTTTCATTATTGTAATATATTGATCAAGTTAAAATCCCCTTTTAACGTTTTGACTTTTGCATGAGAAAAAAAAAAGTAGCAGGCATCTGGAACATCTTGTAAGATGGTGTAGAAGGCCAACAGATTTCGTACTGTAAAGTGTTACCCGTTCTATGGCCAGCCATCTTTAATTGTTCTGATAGGTCAAAATGGGGTCTTACCATTTTTCAAAGAAAAAGGTGAGATCAGGTGGAGATACTATTTTATTGCGTTTTCACGCTCGCTTTTCTAGTTTTCAACTTTCCTATTAGACCAAAAATTAATTTTCTCTCTATACATGCTGTTGTAAAAGTCTCCTTAGGTTGACTTCCCCCTCCCAGGACGAGGTTTAAAAGGACTACAGAAAGCTGTAATCAAATTGTGGAGAGAAGTTCAGTGCTGAGGCTACTGGCAGAGTGCTTTGGACACTCCTCACAATATCCTCAGGGAAGGTCTGAGATTAAAGCTAATAGCTGCTTTCACAAAGCATTGCTTGACCCAAGCAAGTGGGTTCCCATCAACATTGGTAAGCTTGATCCTTCAAAGCAGAAGATGTAGTTCTCTCTCAGAATGTGGAATTGCTACAGATGTGATGTCATCAAGCTTGGAAGAGACTCACAGCTGGCTGTTGTAAGTCCAATAACTGAAAGGAAGCTCCCAGGTATTTCCTAACTCAATTCAGACTACTCTCTCTCCACTTTTGCACAACCATCTGTCTACTGCTCCCTTTTGGCAGAAAAATGCATTGTTGACATTTCAGAATTATCAGTTTTATTTACATTAATGAGCATCTACATGAAATAAAGACATCTCTTGATTTTTCAAAAAGAAATATCACGAAACCTTTGCCGAAACATGTTGAATGAATGTTGAAGAGGCAAACTATTATGCAAAAAGTGTTCACGAAACAATCACTATTTTCATTATTGTAATATATTGTTCAAGTTAAAATCCCCTTTTAACGTTTTGACTTTTACATGAGAAAAAAAAAAGTAGCAGGCATCTGGAACATCTTGTAAGATGGTGTAGAAGTCCAACAGATTTCATAATGTAAATTGTTACTTGTTCTATGGCCAGCCATCTTTAAATGTTCTGATATGTCAAAATGGGGTCTTACCATTTTTCAAAGACAAAGGTAAGATCAGGTGGAGATACTATTTTATTGCGTTTTCACGCTCGCTTTTCTAGTTTTCAACTTTCCTATTAGACCAAAAATTAATTTTCTCTCTATACATGCTGTTGTAAAAGTCTCCTTAGGTTGACTTCCCCCTCCCAGGACGAGGTTTAAAAGAACTACAGAAAGCTGTAATCAAATTGTGGAGAGAAGTTCAGTGCTGAGGCTACTGGCAGAGTGCTTTGGACACTCCTCACAATATCCTCAGGGAAGGTCTGAGATTAAAGCTAATAGCTGCTTTCACAAAGCATTGCTTGACCCAAGCAAGTGGGTTCCCATCAACATTGGTAAGCTTGATCCTTCAAAGCAGAAGATGTAGTTCTCTCTCAGAATGTGGAATTGCTACAGATGTGATGTCATCAAGCTTGGAAGAGACTCACAGCTGGCTGTTGTAAGTCCAATAACTGAAAGGAAGCTCCCAGGTGTTTCCTAACTCAATTCAGACTACTCTCTCTCCACTTTTGCACAACCATCTGTCTACTGCTCCCTTTCGGCAGAAAAATGCATTGTTGCCATTTCAGAATTATCAGTTTTATTTACATTAATGAGCATCTACATGAAATAAAGACATCTCTTGATTTTTCAAAAAGAAATCTCACGAAACCACTGCCGAAACATGTTGAATGAATGTTGAAGAGGCAAACTATTATGCAAAAAGTGTTCACGAAACAATCACTATTTTCATTATTGTAATATATTGTTCAAGTTAAAATCCCCTTTTAACGTTTTGACTTTTACATGAGAAAAAGAAAAAGTAGCAGGCATCTGGAACATCTTGTAAGATGGTGTGGAAGTCCAACAGATTTCATAATGTAAATTGTTACTTGTTCTATGGCCAGCCATCTTTAAATGTTCTGATATGTCAAAATGGGGTCTTACCATTTTTCAAAGACAAAGGTAAGATCAGGTGGAGATACTATTTTATTGCGTTTTCACGCTCGCTTTTCTAGTTTTCAACTTTCCTATTAGACCAAAAATTAATTTTCTCTCTATACATGCTGTTGTAAAAGTCTCCTTAGGTTGACTTCCCCCTCCTCAGGACGAGGTTTAAAAGAACTACAGAAAGCTGTAATCAAATTGTGGAGAGAAGTTCAGTGCTGAGGCTACTGGCAGAGTGCTTTGGACACTCCTCACAATATCCTTCAGGGAAGGTCTGAGATTAAAGCTAATAGCTGCTTTCACAAAGCATTGCTTGACCCAAGCAAGTGGGTTCCCATCAACATTGGTAAGCTTGATCCTTCAAAGCAGAAGATGTAGTTCTCTCTCAGAATGTGGAATTGCTACAGATGTGATGTCATCAAGCTTGGAAGAGACTCACAGCTGGCTGTTGTAAGTCCAATAACTGAAAGGAAGCTCCCAGGTGTTTCCTAACTCAATTCAGACTACTCTCTCTCCACTTTTGCACAACCATCTGTCTACTGCTCCCTTTCGGCAGAAAAATGCATTGTTGCCATTTCAGAATTATCAGTTTTATTTACATTAATGAGCATCTACATGAAATAAAGACATCTCTTGATTTTTCAAAAAGAAATATCACGAAACCATTGCCGAAACATGTTGAATGAATGTTGAAGAGGCAAACTATTATGCAAAAAGTGTTCACGAAACAATCACTATTTTCATTATTGTAATATATTGTTCAAGTTAAAATCCCCTTTTAACGTTTTGACTTTTACATGAGAAAAATAAAAAGTAGCAGGCATCTGGAACATCTTGTAAGATGGTGTGGAAGTCCAACAGATTTCATAATGTAAATTGTTACTTGTTCTATGGCCAGCCATCTTTAAATGTTCTGATATGTCAAAATGGGGTCTTACCATTTTTCAAAGACAAAGGTAAGATCAGGTGGAGATACTATTTTATTGCGTTTTCACGCTCGCTTTTCTAGTTTTCAACTTTCCTATTAGACCAAAAATTAATTTTCTCTCTATACATGCTGTTGTAAAAGTCTCCTTAGGTTGACTTCCCCCTCTCAGGACGAGGTTTAAAAGAACTACAGAAAGCTGTAATCAAATTGTGGAGAGAAGTTCAGTGCTGAGGCTACTGGCAGAGTGCTTTGGACACTCCTCACAATATCCTCAGGGAAGGTCTGAGATTAAAGCTAATAGCTGCTTTCACAAAGCATTGCTTGACCCAAGCAAGTGGGTTCCCATCAACATTGGTAAGCTTGATCCTTCAAAGCAGAAGATGTAGTTCTCTCTCAGAATGTGGAATTGCTACAGATGTGATGTCATCAAGCTTGGAAGAGACTCACAGCTGGCTGTTGTAAGTCCAATAACTGAAAGGAAGCTCCCAGGTGTTTCCTAACTCAATTCAGACTACTCTCTCTCCACTTTTGCACAACCATCTGTCTACTGCTCCCTTTCGGCAGAAAAATGCATTGTTGACGTTTCAGAATTATCAGTTTTATTTACATTAATGAGCATCTACATGAAATAAAGACATCTCTTGATTTTTCAAACAGAAATATCACGAAACCACTGCCGAAACATGTTGAATGAATGTTGAAGAGGCAAACTATTATGCAAAAATTGTTCACGAAACAATCACTATTTTCATTATTGTAATATATTGATCAAGTTAAAATCCCCTTTTAACGTTTTGACTTTTGCATGAGAAAAAAAAAAGTAGCAGGCATCTGGAACATCTTGTAAGATGGTGTAGAAGGCCAACAGATTTCGTAATGTAAATTGTTACTTGTTCTATGGCCAGCCATCTTTAAATGTTCTGATATGTCAAAATGGGGTCTTACCATTTTTCAAAGACAAAGGTAAGATCAGGTGGAGATACTATTTTATTGCGTTTTCACGCTCGCTTTTCTAGTTTTCAACTTTCCTATTAGACCAAAAATTAATTTTCTCTCTATACATGCTGTTGTAAAAGTCTCCTTAGGTTGACTTCCCCCTCCCAGGACGAGGTTTAAAAGAACTACAGAAAGCTGTAATCAAATTGTGGAGAGAAGTTCAGTGCTGAGGCTACTGGCAGAGTGCTTTGGACACTCCTCACAATATCCTCAGGGAAGGTCTGAGATTAAAGCTAATAGCTGCTTTCACAAAGCATTGCTTGACCCAAGCAAGTGGGTTCCCATCAACATTGGTAAGCTTGATCCTTCAAAGCAGAAGATGTAGTTCTCTCTCAGAATGTGGAATTGCTACAGATGTGATGTCATCAAGCTTGGAAGAGACTCACAGCTGGCTGTTGTAAGTCCAATAACTGAAAGGAAGCTCCCAGGTGTTTCCTAACTCAATTCAGACTACTCTCTCTCCACTTTTGCACAACCATCTGTCTACTGCTCCCTTTCGGCAGAAAAATGCATTGTTGACATTTCAGAATTATCAGTTTTATTTACATTAATGAGCATCTACATGAAATAAAGACATCTCTTGATTTTTCAAAAAGAAATATCACGAAACCTTTGCCGAAACATGTTGAATGAATGTTGAAGAGGCAAACTATTATGCAAAAATTGTTCACGAAACAATCACTATTTTCATTATTGTAATATATTGATCAAGTTAAAATCCCCTTTTAACGTTTTGACTTTTGCATGAGAAAAAAAAAAGTAGCAGGCATCTGGAACATCTTGTAAGATGGTGTAGAAGGCCAACAGATTTCGTAATGTAAATTGTTACTTGTTCTATGGCCAGCCATCTTTAAATGTTCTGATATGTCAAAATGGGGTCTTACCATTTTTCAAAGACAAAGGTAAGATCAGGTGGAGATACTATTTTATTGCGTTTTCACGCTCGCTTTTCTAGTTTTCAACTTTCCTATTAGACCAAAAATTAATTTTCTCTCTATACATGCTGTTGTAAAAGTCTCCTTAGGTTGACTTCCCCCTCCCAGGACGAGGTTTAAAAGAACTACAGAAAGCTGTAATCAAATTGTGGAGAGAAGTTCAGTGCTGAGGCTACTGGCAGAGTGCTTTGGACACTCCTCACAATATCCTCAGGGAAGGTCTGAGATTAAAGCTAATAGCTGCTTTCACAAAGCATTGCTTGACCCAAGCAAGTGGGTTCCCATCAACATTGGTAAGCTTGATCCTTCAAAGCAGAAGATGTAGTTCTCTCTCAGAATGTGGAATTGCTACAGATGTGATGTCATCAAGCTTGGAAGAGACTCACAGCTGGCTGTTGTAAGTCCAATAACTGAAAGGAAGCTCCCAGGTGTTTCCTAACTCAATTCAGACTACTCTCTCTCCACTTTTGCACAACCATCTGTCTACTGCTCCCTTTCGGCAGAAAAATGCATTGTTGACATTTCAGAATTATCAGTTTTATTTACATTAATGAGCATCTACATGAAATAAAGACATCTCTTGATTTTTCAAAAAGAAATATCACGAAACCATTGCCGAAACATGTTGAATGAATGTTGAAGAGGCAAACTATTATGCAAAAAGTGTTCACGAAACAATCACTATTTTCATTATTGTAATATATTGTTCAAGTTAAAATCCCCTTTTAACGTTTTGACTTTTACATGAGAAAAAGAAAAAGTAGCAGGCATGTGGAACATCTTGTAAGATGGTGTGGAAGTCCAACAGATTTCATAATGTAAATTGTTACTTGTTCTATGGCCAGCCATCTTTAAATGTTCTGATATGTCAAAATGGGGTCTTACCATTTTTCAAAGACAAAGGTAAGATCAGGTGGAGATACTATTTTATTGCGTTTTCACGCTCGCTTTTCTAGTTTTCAACTTTCCTATTAGACCAAAAATTAATTTTCTCTCTATACATGCTGTTGTAAAAGTCTCCTTAGGTTGACTTCCCCCTCCCAGGACGAGGTTTAAAAGAACTACAGAAAGCTGTAATCAAATTGTGGAGAGAAGTTCAGTGCTGAGGCTACTGGCAGAGTGCTTTGGACACTCCTCACAATATCCTCAGGGAAGGTCTGAGATTAAAGCTAATAGCTGCTTTCACAAAGCATTGCTTGACCCAAGCAAGTGGGTTCCCATCAACATTGGTAAGCTTGATCCTTCAAAGCAGAAGATGTAGTTCTCTCTCAGAATGTGGAATTGCTACAGATGTGATGTCATCAAGCTTGGAAGAGACTCACAGCTGGCTGTTGTAAGTCCAATAACTGAAAGGAAGCTCCCAGGTGTTTCCTAACTCAATTCAGACTACTCTCTCTCCACTTTTGCACAACCATCTGTCTACTGCTCCCTTTCGGCAGAAAAATGCATTGTTGACATTTCAGAATTATCAGTTTTATTTACATTAATGAGCATCTACATGAAATAAAGACATCTCTTGATTTTTCAAAAAGAAATCTCACGAAACCACTGCCGAAACATGTTGAATGAATGTTGAAGAGGCAAACTATTATGCAAAAAGTGTTCACGAAACAATCACTATTTTCATTATTGTAATATATTGTTCAAGTTAAAATCCCCTTTTAACGTTTTGACTTTTACATGAGAAAAAAAAAGTAGCAGGCATCTGGAACATCTTGTAAGATGGTGTAGAAGGCCAACAGATTTCGTAATGTAAATTGTTACTTGTTCTATGGCCAGCCATCTTTAAATGTTCTGATATGTCAAAATGGGGTCTTACCATTTTTCAAAGACAAAGGTAAGATCAGGTGGAGATACTATTTTATTGCGTTTTCACGCTCGCTTTTCTAGTTTTCAACTTTCCTATTAGACCAAAAATTAATTTTCTCTCTATACATGCTGTTGTAAAAGTCTCCTTAGGTTGACTTCCCCCTCCCAGGACGAGGTTTAAAAGAACTACAGAAAGCTGTAATCAAATTGTGGAGAGAAGTTCAGTGCTGAGGCTACTGGCAGAGTGCTTTGGACACTCCTCACAATATCCTCAGGGAAGGTCTGAGATTAAAGCTAATAGCTGCTTTCACAAAGCATTGCTTGACCCAAGCAAGTGGGTTCCCATCAACATTGGTAAGCTTGATCCTTCAAAGCAGAAGATGTAGTTCTCTCTCAGAATGTGGAATTGCTACAGATGTGATGTCATCAAGCTTGGAAGAGACTCACAGCTGGCTGTTGTAAGTCCAATAACTGAAAGGAAGCTCCCAGGTGTTTCCTAACTCAATTCAGACTACTCTCTCTCCACTTTTGCACAACCATCTGTCTACTGCTCCCTTTCGGCAGAAAAATGCATTGTTGCCATTTCAGAATTATCAGTTTTATTTACATTAATGAGCATCTACATGAAATAAAGACATCTCTTGATTTTTCAAACAGAAATATCACGAAACCACTGCCGAAACATGTTGAATGAATGTTGAAGAGGCAAACTATTATGCAAAAATTGTTCACGAAACAATCACTATTTTCATTATTGTAATATATTGATCAAGTTAAAATCCCCTTTTAACGTTTTGACTTTTGCATGAGAAAAAAAAAAGTAGCAGGCATCTGGAACATCTTGTAAGATGGTGTAGAAGGCCAACAGATTTCGTAATGTAAATTGTTACTTGTTCTATGGCCAGCCATCTTTAAATGTTCTGATATGTCAAAATGGGGTCTTACCATTTTTCAAAGACAAAGGTAAGATCAGGTGGAGATACTATTTTATTGCGTTTTCACGCTCGCTTTTCTAGTTTTCAACTTTCCTATTAGACCAAAAATTAATTTTCTCTCTATACATGCTGTTGTAAAAGTCTCCTTAGGTTGACTTCCCCCTCCCAGGACGAGGTTTAAAAGAACTACAGAAAGCTGTAATCAAATTGTGGAGAGAAGTTCAGTGCTGAGGCTACTGGCAGAGTGCTTTGGACACTCCTCACAATATCCTCAGGGAAGGTCTGAGATTAAAGCTAATAGCTGCTTTCACAAAGCATTGCTTGACCCAAGCAAGTGGGTTCCCATCAACATTGGTAAGCTTGATCCTTCAAAGCAGAAGATGTAGTTCTCTCTCAGAATGTGGAATTGCTACAGATGTGATGTCATCAAGCTTGGAAGAGACTCACAGCTGGCTGTTGTAAGTCCAATAACTGAAAGGAAGCTCCCAGGTGTTTCCTAACTCAATTCAGACTACTCTCTCTCCACTTTTGCACAACCATCTGTCTACTGCTCCCTTTCGGCAGAAAAATGCATTGTTGACATTTCAGAATTATCAGTTTTATTTACATTAATGAGCATCTACATGAAATAAAGACATCTCTTGATTTTTCAAAAAGAAATCTCACGAAACCACTGCCGAAACATGTTGAATGAATGTTGAAGAGGCAAACTATTATGCAAAAATTGTTCACGAAACAATCACTATTTTCATTATTGTAATATATTGATCAAGTTAAAATCCCCTTTTAACGTTTTGACTTTTACATGAGAAAAAAAAAAGTAGCAGGCATCTGGAACATCTTGTAAGATGGTGTAGAAGGCCAACAGATTTCGTAATGTAAATTGTTACTTGTTCTATGGCCAGCCATCTTTAAATGTTCTGATATGTCAAAATGGGGTCTTACCATTTTTCAAAGACAAAGGTAAGATCAGGTGGAGATACTATTTTATTGCGTTTTCACGCTCGCTTTTCTAGTTTTCAACTTTCCTATTAGACCAAAAATTAATTTTCTCTCTATACATGCTGTTGTAAAAGTCTCCTTAGGTTGACTTCCCCCTCCCAGGACGAGGTTTAAAAGAACTACAGAAAGCTGTAATCAAATTGTGGAGAGAAGTTCAGTGCTGAGGCTACTGGCAGAGTGCTTTGGACACTCCTCACAATATCCTCAGGGAAGGTCTGAGATTAAAGCTAATAGCTGCTTTCACAAAGCATTGCTTGACCCAAGCAAGTGGGTTCCCATCAACATTGGTAAGCTTGATCCTTCAAAGCAGAAGATGTAGTTCTCTCTCAGAATGTGGAATTGCTACAGATGTGATGTCATCAAGCTTGGAAGAGACTCACAGCTGGCTGTTGTAAGTCCAATAACTGAAAGGAAGCTCCCAGGTGTTTCCTAACTCAATTCAGACTACTCTCTCTCCACTTTTGCACAACCATCTGTCTACTGCTCCCTTTTGGCAGAAAAATGCATTGTTGACATTTCAGAATTATCAGTTTTATTTACATTAATGAGCATCTACATGAAATAAAGACATCTCTTGATTTTTCAAAAAGAAATATCACGAAACCACTGCCGAAACATGTTGAATGAATGTTGAAGAGGCAAACTATTATGCAAAAAGTGTTCACGAAACAATCACTATTTTCATTATTGTAATATATTGTTCAAGTTAAAATCCCCTTTTAACGTTTTGACTTTTACATGAGAAAAAGAAAAAGTAGCAGGCATGTGGAACATCTTGTAAGATGGTGTGGAAGTCCAACAGATTTCATAATGTAAATTGTTACTTGTTCTATGGCCAGCCATCTTTAAATGTTCTGATATGTCAAAATGGGGTCTTACCATTTTTCAAAGACAAAGGTAAGATCAGGTGGAGATACTATTTTATTGCGTTTTCACGCTCGCTTTTCTAGTTTTCAACTTTCCTATTAGACCAAAAATTAATTTTCTCTCTATACATGCTGTTGTAAAAGTCTCCTTAGGTTGACTTCCCCCTCCCAGGACGAGGTTTAAAAGAACTACAGAAAGCTGTAATCAAATTGTGGAGAGAAGTTCAGTGCTGAGGCTACTGGCAGAGTGCTTTGGACACTCCTCACAATATCCTCAGGGAAGGTCTGAGATTAAAGCTAATAGCTGCTTTCACAAAGCATTGCTTGACCCAAGCAAGTGGGTTCCCATCAACATTGGTAAGCTTGATCCTTCAAAGCAGAAGATGTAGTTCTCTCTCAGAATGTGGAATTGCTACAGATGTGATGTCATCAAGCTTGGAAGAGACTCACAGCTGGCTGTTGTAAGTCCAATAACTGAAAGGAAGCTCCCAGGTGTTTCCTAACTCAATTCAGACTACTCTCTCTCCACTTTTGCACAACCATCTGTCTACTGCTCCCTTTCGGCAGAAAAATGCATTGTTGACATTTCAGAATTATCAGTTTTATTTACATTAATGAGCATCTACATGAAATAAAGACATCTCTTGATTTTTCAAAAAGAAATATCACGAAACCATTGCCGAAACATGTTGAATGAATGTTGAAGAGGCAAACTATTATGCAAAAAAGTGTTCACGAAACAATCACTATTTTCATTATTGTAATATATTGTTCAAGTTAAAATCCCCTTTTAACGTTTTGACTTTTACATGAGAAAAAAAAAAGTAGCAGGCATCTGGAACATCTTGTAAGATGGTATGGAAGTCCAACAGATTTCATAATGTAAATTGTTACTTGTTCTATGGCCAGCCATCTTTAAATGTTCTGATATGTCAAAATGGGGTCTTACCATTTTTCAAAGACAAAGGTAAGATCAGGTGGAGATACTATTTTATTGCGTTTTCACGCTCGCTTTTCTAGTTTTCAACTTTCCTATTAGACCAAAAATTAATTTTCTCTCTATACATGCTGTTGTAAAAGTCTCCTTAGGTTGACTTCCCCCTCCCAGGACGAGGTTTAAAAGAACTACAGAAAGCTGTAATCAAATTGTGGAGAGAAGTTCAGTGCTGAGGCTACTGGCAGAGTGCTTTGGACACTCCTCACAATATCCTCAGGGAAGGTCTGAGATTAAAGCTAATAGCTGCTTTCACAAAGCATTGCTTGACCCAAGCAAGTGGGTTCCCATCAACATTGGTAAGCTTGATCCTTCAAAGCAGAAGATGTAGTTCTCTCTCAGAATGTGGAATTGCTACAGATGTGATGTCATCAAGCTTGGAAGAGACTCACAGCTGGCTGTTGTAAGTCCAATAACTGAAAGGAAGCTCCCAGGTGTTTCCTAACTCAATTCAGACTACTCTCTCTCCACTTTTGCACAACCATCTGTCTACTGCTCCCTTTCGGCAGAAAAATGCATTGTTGACATTTCAGAATTATCAGTTTTATTTACATTAATGAGCATCTACATGAAATAAAGACATCTCTTGATTTTTCAAAAAGAAATCTCACGAAACCACTGCCGAAACATGTTGAATGAATGTTGAAGAGGCAAACTATTATGCAAAAATTGTTCACGAAACAATCACTATTTTCATTATTGTAATATATTGATCAAGTTAAAATCCCCTTTTAACGTTTTGACTTTTACATGAGAAAAAAAAAAGTAGCAGGCATCTGGAACATCTTGTAAGATGGTGTAGAAGGCCAACAGATTTCGTAATGTAAATTGTTACTTGTTCTATGGCCAGCCATCTTTAAATGTTCTGATATGTCAAAATGGGGTCTTACCATTTTTCAAAGACAAAGGTAAGATCAGGTGGAGATACTATTTTATTGCGTTTTCACGCTCGCTTTTCTAGTTTTCAACTTTCCTATTAGACCAAAAATTAATTTTCTCTCTATACATGCTGTTGTAAAAGTCTCCTTAGGTTGACTTCCCCCTCCCAGGACGAGGTTTAAAAGAACTACAGAAAGCTGTAATCAAATTGTGGAGAGAAGTTCAGTGCTGAGGCTACTGGCAGAGTGCTTTGGACACTCCTCACAATATCCTCAGGGAAGGTCTGAGATTAAAGCTAATAGCTGCTTTCACAAAGCATTGCTTGACCCAAGCAAGTGGGTTCCCATCAACATTGGTAAGCTTGATCCTTCAAAGCAGAAGATGTAGTTCTCTCTCAGAATGTGGAATTGCTACAGATGTGATGTCATCAAGCTTGGAAGAGACTCACAGCTGGCTGTTGTAAGTCCAATAACTGAAAGGAAGCTCCCAGGTATTTCCTAACTCAATTCAGACTACTCTCTCTCCACTTTTGCACAACCATCTGTCTACTGCTCCCTTTCGGCAGAAAAATGCATTGTTGCCATTTCAGAATTATCAGTTTTATTTACATTAATGAGCATCTACATGAAATAAAGACATCTCTTGATTTTTCAAAAAGAAATATCACGAAACCATTGCCGAAACATGTTGAATGAATGTTGAAGAGGCAAACTATTATGCAAAAAGTGTTCACGAAACAATCACTATTTTCATTATTGTAATATATTGTTCAAGTTAAAATCCCCTTTTAACGTTTTGACTTTTACATGAGAAAAAGAAAAAGTAGCAGGCATGTGGAACATCTTGTAAGATGGTGTGGAAGTCCAACAGATTTCATAATGTAAATTGTTACTTGTTCTATGGCCAGCAATCTTTAAATGTTCTGATATGTCAAAATGGGGTCTTACCATTTTCAAAGACAAAGGTAAGATCAGTGGAGATACTATTTTATTGCGTTTTCACGCTCGCTTTTTCTAGTTTTCAACTTTCCTATTAGACCAAAAATTAATTTTCTCTCTCTACATGCTGTTGTAAAAGTCTCCTTAGGTTGACTTCCCCCTCCCAGGACGAGGTTTAAAAGAACTACAGAAAGCTGTAATCAAATTGTGGAGAGAAGTTCAGTGCTGAGGCTACTGGCAGAGTGCTTTGGACACTCCTCACAATATCCTCAGGGAAGGTCTGAGATTAAAGCTAATAGCTGCTTTCACAAAGCATTGCTTGACCCAAGCAAGTGGTTCCCATCAACATTGGTAAGCTTGATCCTTCAAAGCAGAAGATGTAGTTCTCTCTCAGAATGTGGAATTGCTACAGATGTGATGTCATCAAGCTTGGAAGAGACTCACAGCTGGCTGTTGTAAGTCCAATAACTGAAAGGAAGCTCCCAGGTGTTTCCTAACTCAATTCAGACTACTCTCTCTCCACTTTTGCACAACCATCTGTCTACTGCTCCCTTTCGGCAGAAAAATGCATTGTTGACGTTTTCAGAATTATCAGTTTTATTTACATTAATGAGCATCTACATGAAATAAAGACATCTCTTGATTTTTCAAAAAGAAATATCACGAAACCATTGCCGAAACATGTTGAATGAATGTTGAAGAGGCAAACTATTATGCAAAAAGTTGTTCACGAAACAATCACTATTTTCATTATTGTAATATATTGTTCAAGTTAAAATCCCCTTTTAACGTTTTGACTTTTACATGAGAAAAAAGTAGCAGGCATGTGGAACATCTTGTAAGATGGTGTAAGAAGTCCAACAGATTTCATAATGTAAATTGTTACTTGTTCTATGGCCAGCCATCTTTAAATGTTCTGATATGTCAAAATGGGGTCTTACCATTTTTCAAAGACAAAGGTAAGATCAGGTGGAGATACTATTTTATTGCGTTTTCACGCTCGCTTTTCTAGTTTTCAACTTTCCTATTAGACCAAAAATTAATTTTCTCTCTATACATGCTGTTGTAAAAGTCTCCTTAGGTTGACTTCCCCCTCTCCAGGACGAGGTTTTAAAAGAACTACAGAAAGCTGTAATCAAATTGTGGAGAGAAGTTCAGTGCTGAGGCTACTGGCAGAGTGCTTTGGACACTCCTCACAATATCCTCAGGGAAGGTCTGAGATTAAAGCTAATAGCTGCTTTCACAAAGCATTGCTTGACCCAAGCAAGTGGGTTCCCATCAACATTGGTAAGCTTGATCCTTCAAAGCAGAAGATGTAGTTCTCTCTCAGAATGTGGAATTGCTACAGATGTGATGTCATCAAGCTTGGAAGAGACTCACAGCTGGCTGTTGTAAGTCCAATAACTGAAAGGAAGCTCCCAGGTGTTTCCTAACTCAATTCAGACTACTCTCTCTCCACTTTTGCACAACCATCTGTCTACTGCTCCCTTTTGGCAGAAAAATGCATTGTTGACATTTCAGAATTATCAGTTTTATTTACATTAATGAGCATCTACATGAAATAAAGACATCTCTTGATTTTTCAAAAAGAAATATCACGAAAGCTTTGCCGAAACATGTTGAATGAATGTTGAAGAGGCAAACTATTATGCAAAAAGTGTTCACGAAACAATCACTATTTTCATTATTGTAATATATTGTTCAAGTTAAAATCCCCTTTTAACGTTTTGACTTTTACATGAGAAAAAAAAAAAGTAGCAGGCATCTGGAACATCTTGTAAGATGGTGTGGAAGTCCAACAGATTTCATAATGTAAATTGTTACTTGTTCTATGGCCAGCCATCTTTAAATGTTCTGATATGTCAAAATGGGGGGGGTCTTACCATTTTTCAAAGACAAAGGTAAGATCAGGTGGAGATACTATTTTATTGCGTTTTCACGCTCGCTTTTCTAGTTTTCAACTTTCCTATTAGACCAAAAATTAATTTTCTCTCTATACATGCTGTTGTAAAAAGTCTCCTTAGGTTGACTTCCCCCTCCCAGGACGAGGTTTAAAAGAACTACAGAAAGCTGTAATCAAATTGTGGAGAGAAGTTCAGTGCTGAGGTTACTGGCAGAGTGCTTTGGACACTCCTCACAATATCCTCAGGGAAGGTCTGAGATTAAAGCTAATAGCTGCTTTCACAAAGCATTGCTTGACCCAAGCAAGTGGGTTCCCATCAACATTGTAAGCTTGATCCTTCAAAGCAGAAGATGTAGTTCTCTCTCAGAATGTGGAATTGCTACAGATGTGATGTCATCAAGCTTGGAAGAGACTCACAGCTGGCTGTTGTAAGTCCAATAACTGAAAGGAAGCTCCAGGTGTTTCCTAACTCAATTCAGACTACTCTCTCTCCACTTTTGTGCACAACCATCTGTCTACTGCTCCCTTTCGGCAGAAAAAATGCATTGTTGCCATTTCAGAATTATCAGTTTTATTTACATTAATGAGCATCTACATGAAATAAAGACATCTCTTGATTTTTCAAAAAGAAATATCACGAAACCATTGCCGAAACATGTTGAATGAATGTTGAAGAGGCAAACTATTATGCAAAAATTGTTCACGAAACAATCACTATTTTCATTATTGTAATATATTGTTCAAGTTAAAATCCCCTTTTAACGTTTTGACTTTTACATGAGAAAAATAAAAAGTAGCAGGCATGTGGAACATCTTGTAAGATGGTGTGGAAGTCCAACAGATTTCATAATGTAAATTGTTACTTGTTCTATGGCCAGCCATCTTTAAATGTTCTGATATGTCAAAATGGGGTCTTACCATTTTTCAAAGACAAAGGTAAGATCAGGTGGAGATACTATTGTATTGCGTTTTCACGCTCGCTTTTCTAGTTTTCAACTTTCCTATTAGACCAAAAATTAATTTTCTCTCTATACATGCTGTTGTAAAAGTCTCCTTAGGTTGACTTCCCCCTCCCAGGACGAGTTTTAAAAGAACTACAGAAAGCTGTAATCAAATTGTGGAGAGAAGTTCAGTGCTGAGGCTACTGGCAGAGTGCTTTGGACAATCCTCACAATATCCTCAGGGAAGGTCTGAGATTAAAGCTAATAGCTGCTTTCACAAAGCATTGCTTGACCCAAGCAAGTGGGTTCCCATCAACATTGGTAAGCTTGATCCTTCAAAGCAGAAGATGTAGTTCTCTCTCAGAATGTGGAATTGCTACAGATGTGATGTCATCAAGCTTGGAAGAGACTCACAGCTGGCTGTTGTAAGTCCAATAACTGAAAGGAAGCTCCCAGGTGTTTCCTAACTCAATTCAGACTACTCTCTCTCCACTTTTGCACAACCATCTGTCTACTGCTCCCTTTTGGCAGAAAAATGCATTGTTGACATTTCAGAATTATCAGTTTTATTTACATTAATGAGCATCTACATGAAATAAAGACATCTCTTGATTTTTCAAAAAGAATATCACGAAAACCTTTGCCGAAACATGTTGAATGAATGTTGAAGAGGCAAACTATTATGCAAAAAGTGTTCACGAAACAATCACTATTTTCATTATTGTAATATATTGTTCAAGTTAAAATCCCCTTTTAACGTTTTGACTTTTACATGAGAAAAAGAAAAAGTAGCAGGCATCTGGAACATCTTGTAAGATGGTGTGGAAGTCCAACAGATTTCATAATGTAAATTGATACTTGTTCTATGGCCAGCCATCTTTAAATGTTCTGATATGTCAAAATGGGGTCTTACCATTTTTCAAAGACAAAGGTAAGATCAGGTGGAGATACTATTTTATTGCGTTTTCACGCTCGCTTTTCTAGTTTTCAACTTTCCTATTAGACCAAAAATTAATTTTCTCTCTATACATGCTGTTGTAAAAGTCTCCTTAGGTTGACTTCCCCCTCCCAGGACGAGGTTTAAAAGAACTACAGAAAGCTGTAATCAAATTGTGGAGAGAAGTTCAGTGCTGAGGTTACTGGCAGAGTGCTTTGGACACTCCTCACAATATCCTCAGGGAAGGTCTGAGATTAAAGCTAATAGCTGCTTTCACAAAGCATTGCTTGACCCAAGCAAGTGGGTTCCCATCAACATTGGTAAGCTTGATCCTTCAAAGCAGAAGATGTAGTTCTCTCTCAGAATGTGGAATTGCTACAGATGTGATGTCATCAAGCTTGGAAGAGACTCACAGCTGGCTGTTGTAAGTCCAATAACTGAAAGGAAGCTCCCAGGTGTTTCCTAACTCAATTCAGACTACTCTCTCTCCACTTTTGCACAACCATCTGTCTACTGCTCCCTTTCGGCAGAAAAATGCATTGTTGCCATTTCAGAATTATCAGTTTTATTTACATTAATGAGCATCTACATGAAATAAAGACATCTCTTGATTTTTCAAAAAGAAATATCACGAAACCATTGCCGAAACATGTTGAATGAATGTTGAAGAGGCAAACTATTATGCAAAAATTGTTCACGAAACAATCACTATTTTCATTATTGTAATATATTGATCAAGTTAAAATCCCCCCCACCCCTTCGTGGTGCCGTACAACTTGAGGGAGGAGTCTGGTAATGGCGCGAGTCGGGAGCGTGCTGTGAGTTCCGGATCTCCAGCCCTCAGCCCCCGTAGGATGTCTGCCTAGAGTAGCCCCGTCCCCGTGAGCTCGGGTCTCCCTGGTAATATACCTGTCTTCTGTGTCCTGTGGCTCCGGTGTGTCTCTGGAGCGCGGTGCGGACGTGGCGTGTGGATGTTCGGCTGGACCCGAGGGAGCGAGAGAGGTGAAGAGGCGCAGGAGGTATACGCCGGTCACTGCCGGCGTCTGGAACGTCCAAAGGGAGGAGGGAGGGAGCGTGGGCTGGGCTGAAACGGAGAGAGGAGGAAGCCCTGGCCACACCGAGACCCCCCCTCTCCCCGCTGCTGAATGTACCGAGACCCCCCTCTCCCTGCTGCTGGGGGATTTACACGGAAGCTACACGGAAGCTCTTCAGTTCTGTCCTGCCAGCCTGCAGCCAGCCTGCGACGGCATAGTGGCACAGGAGAGTACAGGATAACAGGATACCAAGAACGCGCTAACCGATCGTTAGCTTCACTATTCCTTCCCCCATAATACAGGACAGGTAAGGGGTGATAGGAAAGGGGAGTGAGAGTGAGTACATCCCCCAGTACTATTGCTCAAAAAAAAAAAAAACTATTCTTTTTGCGGAAGCCCTGCAGAGTCAGCAACTTAATGTTAATGACAATAATGCCATCATTCCAATATGCGACTTGGCTTGGCTGATAGGAAATAACTAACTTAACACAGACCAAGAATTAAAGAATTAAACAAAGAACAAGAATAAGTTGAATGTTACATAAGAACTATACAACTGTACTGTACTGAATTTTTTGCAATTGGGTGTGAAGGTTTGGGACTTTTTTTTTTTTTTTTTCTCTTTCTCTCTTCCAAGGCTTCTGGAAATAAGTAATCCGATTTTGAATTCAAACTTGAATAAGATCAGCGCACTGTAATAGAAACCTTTGGGGTTTTTTCCTGCGCAATCTACACTACACTATGGAAACATTGTCCTAGAAGAAATATATAACAGGCTTAAACGGACATACTAGAAACAGAGCAAACTTAACCTCCTATAGTTCTGAATTGAACCATATGGTGTCGTTGTGACATACCGTGCAATACTGTGACATTCTGAGGGATATATTAACATATTACATAGGGAAAGGTTACCTTGCTCTTTCCACCCGAACTCCCTTACTTGCATTTTTTGGTTGTTTGAATTTTTTATTTTTTTTGGTCTTTTCCCCTCTCCTCTTCCCCCAGTGGGTAGCTCATCGAGATGATGGGCAGCATGAGGGGGAGATCTGGAAGAGGAGGGGCGGTCCCTAAATCACCGCGCACAAGCCTAAGCCCTGGCCCCATGGTTAAGTATGTGACAATGGGGGCAAGTGAAAACAACCAAGGGGCAGAAAAACAGATCACTAAGGGATGGCAGTCTGAAATAAAGGAGAAAAGGGATAAGAAAGAAAAGAAAACTCAAAATAAAACCGCCCCCGAAATAAGTTCATATACAGAACCCCAGGAGGTGAGAGAGGAGGAGGAGATAGAAGCGGAGATTGAGGGGGGGGCAGAAATGTCAGGTAGGGAAGAACAAATAAGTAAGGACAAACCCCTAACAAAAGGTGAAATGGAAACAATGTTTCTGGCGCTAGACAAGTCATTGAAAAAGGAAATAGCTACAATTCACAATGATGTGGGACACTTATTGACCAGAGTAGAAAAGGTAGAAAATAAAGTGGATACTCACACAGGCACGATAAAAGAACTAAAAGGGGAAATAAAATCTCTTAGAATGGAACAGAGAGAACAAGCATACAGGTGGGAAGAACAGGAAAATAAGAACAAGAGAAGACACCTGAGAATTAGAGGGCTTCCCGAACAATCGCAGAAAGAAAACCTGAAAGAAATTATGGAGAAAATATTTAACCCCTTATTGGGAAACCAAGAGCTAAACACAGTAAAAATTGAAGAAGCCTTCAGGACAAGGAGACCCATGAGAATCTCCACAGAGAGCCCAAGGGATATAATAGTAAAGTTCGAGAAACTAGAAGAGAAAACACAAATATGGAGAAATATGAGGGGGAAGCCCCCATTAAAATACGAAGGAAATCTATTAGAAATATACCCTGATTTATCCCATGATACACTAAGAAGAAGATGGGCATTAAAACCTCTGATAAAATCATTGCAAAAAACACCAGATTCAGTATAACTGGGGTTTCCCTGCATGTTTGGTGGGAAAAAAGAATGGTCAATCGGTGAGACTCAGGTTCATCGAAGAAGTCCAAGATTTCTGTGGAAAATGAAATATTCCAGTTCCAGAAGCTCTAAAGGGGAGTCAAGAAACAGAAATATATGAAACACAGGAAGAAGAAACATGGCAATTAGTCCCAAGAAGGAAACCATGAAGAAGATTCAACAGGGACCATCGGGAGCATGGGGTTAACGGGACAATGAGCAATAGTAACAAAATAACTCGGGGGGGGGGGATATTGGGAATCATGGGGGCTCCCGTGTCTGCCAGGGAAAGGGGCAGACAAAGCGCCAGACAGCTCTCCACCTCAGTGCACATAGCAGGTAGGGAGAGGAAAGGAGTAGAAACCTGCAAGATCATGGGTCAAGAATACCAACAAGTGCCAAGGGATCAGGGGAGGGGAGCGGTGGGGGAAGGGAGGGAGGGGGTGGGAGGGGTGGGAATAGGGAAAAGAGGGAGAGTGGTTTGTTTCAAAAAGGAAAAAAAATATATACTCGGTAGACGTATAGCAGACCCCCGTGGGGGGCGGGAAGTGCCCCTAGTGAAAGATAAGTGCTCGGGTCCACCATGCCCTGAACTGGAAGATCATAGGGAAAATAGTCCTAAGTATTTGAAACAGGAAAAAACAATCAACAAGAAATGGGTTCAATTAACTTTATAACATATAATGTCAGAGGATTAAACTCCCCTCAAAAGCGGCATATGGTAATGCGAGAACTAGAGAGGAAAGGTGCTGAAATAATATTTTTACAAGAAACACATCTGGCACTAGAGAGCAATATTAAGTTATATTCAAAGCATTTCCCCACTTGGTTTTATAGTGACACCCCCACAAAAGGGGCAAAAGGCGTGGCAATTGGTTTTGGGAAAAATGTAGACTTCAAGATAGAGGAGAGGAAAACTGACCCAAATGGTAGATTTTTGATATTAATAGGAACCATCGCTGATATAAGATATACCTTAGTCAACATATATGGCCCGAACAAACGCCCCAAAAACTATTTCATAAAAATATTAAATGAAATAGACGAAGTAAAAAAAGGCAAATTAATACTGGCAGGAGATCTGAACTTCTATATGGATAACAAAATAGATGCCACATCCAGGAGGACGAACACAGAAACAAAAGAAACAAGACGGTTAAAAAGAAAACTTTTTGAATACCAACTAGTCGATATCTGGAGGATCCATCATCCCAACAGAAAAGATTATACCTACCACTCAGCGGTACATAAGATGTACTCCAGATTAGACTATATTTTGATTGAACATAGCCTGTTAGAGGAAGTTGTGGACTCAAATATAGAAATAGTCACGCTTTCAGACCACGCGCCAGTGACAATGAAACTGAAGGCCTATAGGGAAACAAGAGAAAAGGGAGTCTGGAGAATAAACGAAGACATCTTAGAAGAACAAGAAACAGAGAAGATAATAGAAAAATAAATAGAAAGATACTTCAGGACCAACGACACTCCAGACCTAAATAAAGCAATTATATGGGAAGCGCACAAGGCTGTCATAAGGGGTCAATTAATAGCAATAGGCGCCAGAAAAAAGAAAGAAAGGGAAAATAACACCAAAAAGATTCTGAAAGAAATATATGATTTAGAACAAAAACATAAAAAAGATCCAAAACTTGAAACCCAGTGCTCTTTAACGACTAAGAGAGAAATCCTGAAAGACCAACTGGAACAAGAGACAAGGAAAGAGTTCTACAGGATGAAAAAGGAGCGTTATATAGGAGGGAATAAACCAGGAAAATTTCTCGCAAAAATGTTAAAACATAAAAAGGCGTTAAACTTCATAGAAAAGATAAAAAATATAAGAGGTGAAATAGTGAACAAAACAGTCGACATAGCTGATGCATTCCATACATATTACAGTACCCTATATGCAATCGGTAAGGGAAACCTATATCAAGATGAAAAAAAGAGACGGGAGAAAATGCAAAAATATATAAACACCGCAAAGCTGCCAAAATTACAAAAAGAACGCCTGACAGCTCTAGAAATGGAGATCACACAAGAAGAAATAATAAGAGCACTTAAAGATACGCCCAACGGGAAAAGTCCTGGTCCTGATGGCTTCACCATTAAATATTATAAAAAAATTCAAAAACTCCTGATCCGAGACTATGTGATTATTTCAATCAAATAGGAGAAGAGACAGAAATGCGACCCGAATCTCTGCTAGCACATATCACCATAATACCAAAACCGGGGAAAGACAAGACAATATGCTCCAACTACAGACCAATCGCGCTATTAAACACAGATACTAAACTTTACGCAAAAATATTAGCCACCAGACTTAAAGACCTAATACCAGACTGGATTAATACAGACCAAACTGGATTTGTACCAGGACGAGAAGGCCGGGACAATACCCTTAAAACGATACTATTAATGCAAAAAAATGATGCCGTAAAATCCCCAGTCCTACTGCTCTCAATCGACGCTGAGAAAGCGTTTGATAGGGTGGACTGGGGATTTATGATGGAAACCCTTCAACATCTGGGGATAGGAACAAGATTTAGACAATGGGTACAAAATCTATATAACAAACCAACGGCAATGGTGAAGGTTAATGGTAAAGTCTCTGCCCCTTTCGAAATGTTCAATGGCACTAGACAGGGCTGTCCGCTCTCCCCGTTGTTATATATACTGGCACTCGAGCCTTTCCTGGCAACCATACGAAACAATCCTAGAATAGAAGGTGCAAAAACAGGTCTAGAAGAACATAAAGTAGCAGCATACGCTGACGACATATTAATGTTCATAACAAACCCAACCTCAACTTTGGTGGACATTGCTAAAGAAATAAAAACCTATGGAGAATTATCCAATTTTAAAATTAATCCGAGAAAAACAGAAATCCTGAATATTGGTGTGGGAAAAAAGGAAGAGTTATATTTACAAAAACAACACACATACACATGGGTAAAGGAACTGAGCTATCTGGGGATCAAGTTGACACCCACAATAGAGGGCCTATTCTCTGCTAATTTTATCCCACTGTTAAACGAGGTGAAAACAGATTTTAAAAAAAATGCGATTAAACCCCTCTCATGGATCGGAAGAATCAATGCTTTTAAGATGGTTAATTTACCAAAAATAACATATAAATTCCAGACGCTGCCTATAAAAATTCCTCAAACTTTTTTTAAGATAATGAAATCAATGCTGATAAAATACATCTGGAACAATAAAACCCCTAGGATAAACTTCAAAATACTCACAAGAAATAAAAAAGGGGGCGGAGTAGCAGCACCAGATATAGAGAGATACTACAAATCTATAATAATAACACGGATGATAGAATGGGGAAATAAGCACAAAGAAAAAGACAAAAAATGGATACAAATAGAAAACAATTTAAGTAACACTGCACTATATAAAAATATATGGATCCCTCACAAATATAGAGACTTGGGGAAAAGGGTACAAGGAATAACCACGAATGTTTTTCAAATTTAGGACACGTTGCACAAACAAAATAAGTGGATTTACAATTCACCCTTGATACCACTCACAAGTACGAATTTCTTTTTGCCGGGAAAAATGACACAATTAGGAAAAAAAATAGGAACAGCACAAATTAAGGACATTATAGCAAGGGGAAAGATTAAATCATTCCAGAAGATAAAAGAAGAGCTTGGATGGAACATCAACCAATGGGAATACCTACAATTTCAGCATTTGATAAAATCAATTCCCACACCAATAAGAGAGGAAGGAAACCTAACACAAATTGAAAAATTATGTGCCACACAATTGCCAATAAAACACGTAACATCAAAAATATACCAAATATTGACAGATATAGAGTCGCAAGACAAACCGGAATTTATAAAAAAATGGGAACGAGAAATAAATAAAGAATTTGAAGATCTACAACTTGGAAGAATCATAACATCAGTGCACAACTCTGCAACAGATATGAACACCATTGAGATGAACTACAAGTGCATCACTAGATGGCACAGAACACCTGAAATAATGCATAAATTAAACAAAGACAACTCTTCGTTATGCTGGAGAGGCTGCGGACAGATAGGATCAACTTTACACATCTGGTGGAGCTGCCCTAAAATAACAGAATACTGGAGGGAAATTCAAGTAATTGTAAAGGAAATAACCCAGGAAGAACTAGACAATAATACCTATACATGTTTGTTCCACGATATAAAAGGCCCTAGGAACACAGAGAAAGAAACCCTGCTTCCGCAGTTAATAAACGCTGCCAAAGGACTAATTCCAAAAAATTGGCTAAACCCAAACAAACCAGAAATAAAAGATTGGTTTGCGAGAATCGAGAATTACAACAAACTGGAACATCTAAGCAGAAGTGACAACAGCCAACTCGAAAAACATAATAGAAAATGGAAACCATGGGAGAAGTATAGAGAAACGCAAGAATATATAATGAAAATACTCTAAATAAAACAGAAATTAGAAACAAACCACATAGGGGGGGGGAGAGCGAGGGGAGGGAGAGGGAGGGGTGAGGGTAGATACAGATGAAGATATGATAGAGAGCAGGAGAAGAGAGATTAAAGAGAGGAAGTCTAGAATCACAATCGTATAAACTATCGAAGAAGAGAAAAGAAAAAAAAAAGAAAGGGAAAAGAAAAAAAAGAAAAAAAAAAAAGAAGAAAAAGAGAAATAACGAAACAGGACAAAACAAATAATAATAAATAAAATAGAAGAAATTCACAAATGATGCATTACCGAAGTGGAGACAATGGGCTTTCTCTACTTGTGAAAACACGAGTGACTCTCTGGATATGGTAAAGTCTGATGTGAAAAAAAAAAAAAGTTAAAATCCCCTTTTAACGTTTTGACTTTTACATGAGAAAAAAAAAAGTAGCAGGCATCTGGAACATCTTGTAAGATGGTGTAGAAGGCCAACAGATTTCGTAATGTAAACTGTTACTTGTTCTATGGCCAGCCATCTTTAATTGTTCTGATATGTCAAAATAGAGTCTTACCATTTTTCAAAGAAAAAGGTAAGATCAGGTGGAGATACTATTTTATTGCGTTTTCACGCTCGCTTTTCTAGTTTTCAACTTTCCTATTAGACCAAAAATTAATTTTCTCTCTATACATGCTGTTGTAAAAGTCTCCTTAGGTTGACTTTCCCCTCCCAGGACGAGGTTTAAAAGAACTACAGAAAGCTGTAATCAAATTGTGGAGAGAAGTTCAGTGCTGAGGCTACTGGCAGAGTGCTTTGGACACTCCTCACTATATCCTCAGGGAAGGTCTGAGATTAAAGCTAATAGCTGCTTTCACAAAGCATTGCTTGACCCAAGCAAGTGGGTTCCCATCAACATTGGTAAGCTTGATTCTTCAAAGCAGAAGATGTAGTTCTCTCTCAGAATGTGGAATTGCTACAGATGTGATGTCATCAAGCTTGGAAGAGACTCACAGCTGGCTGTTGTAAGTCCAATAACTGAAAGGAAGCTCCAAGGTGTTTTCTAACTCAATTCAGACTACTCTCTCTCCACTTTTGCACAACCATCTGTCTACTGCTCCCTTTCGGCAGAAAAATGCATTGTTGACATTTCAGAATTATCAGTTTTATTTACATTAATGAGCATCTACATGAAATAAAGACATCTCTTGATTTTTCAAAAAGAAATATCACAAAACCACTGCCGAAACATGTTGAATGAATGTTGAAGAGGCAAACTATTATGCAAAAAGTGTTCACGAAACAATCACTATTTTCATTATTGTAATATATTGTTCATGTTAAAATCCCGTTTTAACGTTTTGACTTTTACATGAGAAAAATAAAAAGTAGCAGGCATCTGGAATATCTTGTAAGATGGTGTGGAAGTCCAACAGATTTCATAATGTAAATTGTTACTTGTTCTATGGCCAGCCATCTTTAAATGTTCTGATATGTCAAAATGGGGTCTTACCATTTTTCAAAGACAAAGGTAAGATCAGGTGGAGATACTATTTTATTGCGTTTTCACACTCGCTTTTCTAGTTTTCAACTTTCCTATTAGACCAAAAATTAATTTTCTCTCTATACATGCTGTTGTAAAAGTCTCCTTAGGTTGACTTCCCCCTCCCAGGACGAGGTTTAAAAGAACTACAGAAAGCTGTAATCAAATTGTGGAGAGAAGTTCAGTGCTGAGGCTACTGGCAGAGTGCTTTGGACACTCCTCACAATATCCTCAGAGAAGGTCTGAGATTAAAGCTAATAGCTGCTTTCACAAAGCATTGCTTGACCCAAGCAAGTGGGTTCCCATCAACATTGGTAAGCTTGATCTTTCAAAGCAGAAGATGTAGTTCTCTCTCAGAATGTGGAATTGCTACAGATGTGATGTCATCAAGCTTGGAAGAGACTCACAGCTGGCTGTTGTAAGTCCAATAACTGAAAGGAAGCTCCCAGGTGTTTCCTAACTCAATTCAGACTACTCTCTCTCCACTTTTGCACAACCATCTGTCTACTGCTCCCTTTCGGCAGAAAAATGCATTGTTGACGTTTCAGAATTATCAGTTTTATTTACATTAATGAGCATCTACATGAAATAAAAACATCTCTTGATTTTTCAAAAAGAAATATCACGAAACCACTGCCGAAACATGTTGAATGAATGTTGAAGAGGCAAACTATTATGCAAAAAGTGTTCACGAAACAATCACTATTTTCATTATTGTATTATATTTATCAAGTTAAAATCCCCTTTTAACGTTTTGACTTTTACATGAGAAAAAGGAAAAGTAGCAGGCATCTGGAACATCTTGTAAGATGGTGTGGAAGGCCAACAGATTTCGTAATGTAAACTGTTACTTGTTCTATGGCCAGCCATCTTTAAATGTTCTGATATGTCAAAATGGGGTCTTACCATTTTTCAAAGAAAAAGGTAAGATCAGGTGGAGATACTATTTTATTGCGTTTTCACGCTCGCTTTTCTAGTTTTCAACTTTCCTATTAGACCAAAAATTTATTTTCTCTCTATACATGCTGTTGTAAAAGTCTCCTTAGGTTGACTTCCCCCTCCCAGGACGAGGTTTAAAAGAACTACAGAAAGCTATAATCAAATTGTGGAGAGAAGTTCAGTGCTGA
This sequence comes from Rana kukunoris, assembly GCA_029574335.1. Taxonomy (NCBI): domain Eukaryota; kingdom Metazoa; phylum Chordata; class Amphibia; order Anura; family Ranidae; genus Rana; species Rana kukunoris. The sequence goes on along the minus strand of CM056049.1, from coordinate 25,820,529 downwards.
GGCTACTGGCAGAGTGCTTTGGACACTCCTCACAATATCCTCAGGGAAGGTTTGAGATTAAAGCTAATAGCTACTTTCACAAAGCATTGCTTGACCCAAGCAAGTGGGTTCCCATCAACATTGGTAAGCTTGATCCTTCAAAGCAGAAGATGTAGTTCTCTCTCAGAATGTGGAATTGCTACAGATGTGATGTCATCAAGCTTGGAAGAGACTCACAGCTGGCTGTTGTAAGTCCAATAACTGAAAGGAAGCTCCAAGGTGTTTCCTAACTCAATTCAGACTACTCTCTCTCCACTTTTGCACAACTATCTGTCTACTGCTCCCTTTCGGCAGAAAAATGCATTGTTGACGTTTCAGAATTATCAGTTTTATTTACATTAATGAGCATCTACATGAAATAAAAACATCTCTTGATTTTTCAAAAAGAAATATCACGAAACCACTGCCGAAACATGTTGAATGAATGTTGAAGAGGCAAACTATTATGCAAAAAGTGTTCACGAAACAATCACTATTTTCATTATTGTAATATATTGATCAAGTTAAAATCCCCTTTTAACGTTTTGACTTTTACATGAGAAAAAGAAAAAGTAGCAGGCATCTGGAACATCTTGTAAGATGGTGTGGAAGGCCAACATATTTCGTACTGTAAAGTGTTACCCGTTCTATGGCCAGCCATCTTTAATTGTTCTGATAGGTCAAAATGGGGTCTTACCATTTTTCAAAGAAAAAGATAAGATCAGATGGAGATACTATTTAATTGCGTTTTCACGCTCGCTTTTCTAGTTTTCAACTTTCCTATTAGACCAAAAATTAATTTTCTCTCTCTATACATGCTGTTGTAAAAGTCTCCTTAGGTTGACTTCCCCCTCCCAGGACGAGGTTTAAAAGAACTACAGAAAGCTGTAATCAAATTGTGGAGAGAAGTTCAGTGCTGAGGCTACTGGCAGAGTGCTTTGGACACTCCTCACAATATCTTTAGGGAAGGTCTGAGATTAAAGCTAATAGCTGCTTTGACAAAGCAATGCTTGACCCAAGCAAGTGGGTTCCCATCAACATTGGTAAGCTTGATCCTTCAAAGCAGAAGATGTAGTTCTCTCTCAGAATGTGGAATTGCTACAGATGTGATGTCATCAAGCTTGGAAGAGACTCACAGCTGGCTGTTGTAAGTCCAATAACTGAAAGGAAGCTCCCAGGTGTTTCCTAACTCAATTCAGACTACTCTCTCTCCACTTTTGCACAACCATCTGTCTACTGCTCCCTTTCGGCAGAAAAATGCATTGTTGACGTTTCAGAATTATCAGTTTTATTTACATTAATGAGCATCTACATGAAATAAAAACATCTCTTGATTTTTCAAAAAGAAATATCACAAAACCACTGCCGAAACATGTTGAATGAATGTTGAAGAGGCAAACTATTATGCGAAAAGTGTTCACAAAACAATCACTATTTTCATTATTGTAATATATTGATCAAGTTAAAATCCCCTTTTAACGTTTTGACTTTTACATGAGAAAAAGAAAAAGTAGCAGGCATCTGGAACATCTTGTAAGATGGTGTGGAAGGCCAACAGATTTCGTAATGTAAACTGTTACTTGTTCTATGGCCAGCCATCTTTAAATGTTCTGATATGTCAAAATGGGGTCTTACCATTTTTCAAAGAAAAAGGTAAGATCAGGTGGAGATACTATTTTATTGCGTTTTCACGCTCGCTTTTCTAGTTTTCAACTTTCCTATTAGACCAAAAATTTATTTTCTCTCTATACATGCTGTTGTAAAAGTCTCCTTAGGTTGACTTCCCCCTCCCAGGACGAGGTTTAAAAGAACTACAGAAAGCTATAATCAAATTGTGGAGAGAAGTTCAGTGCTGAGGCTACTGGCAGAGTGCTTTGGGCACTCCTCACAATATCCTCAGGGAAGGTTTGAGATTAAAGCTAATAGCTGCTTTCACAAAGCATTGCTTGACCCAAGCAAGTGGGTTCCCATCAACATTGGTAAGCTTGATCCTTCAAAGCAGAAGATGTAGTTCTCTCTCAGAATGTGGAATTGCTACAGATGTGATGTCATCAAGCTTGGAAGAGACTCACAGCTGGCTGTTGTAAGTCCAATAACTGAAAGGAAGCTCCAAGGTGTTTCCTAACTCAATTCAGGCTACTCTCTCCACTTTTGCACAACCATCTGTCTACTGCTCCCTTTCGGCAAAAAAATGCATTGTTGACGTTTCAGAATTATCAGTTTTATTTACATTAATGAGCATCTACATGAAATAAAAACATCTCTTGATTTTTCAAAAAGAAATATCACAAAACCACTGCCGAAAAATGTTGAATGAATGTTGAAAAGGCAAACTATTATGCAAAAAGTGTATACGAAACAATCACTATTTTCATTATTGTAATATATTGATCAAGTTAAAATCCCCTTTTAACGTTTTGACTTTTACATGAGAAAAAGAAAAAGTAGCAGGCATCTGGAACATCTTGTAAGATGGTGTGGAAGGCCAACAGATTTCGTACTGTAAAGTGTTACTTGTTCTATGGCCAGCCATCTTTAATTGTTCTGATAGGTCAAAATGGGGTCTTACCATTTTTCAAAGAAAAAGGTAAGATCAGGTGGAGATACTATTTTATTGTGTTTTCACGCTCTCTTTTCTAGTTTTCAACTTTCCTATTAGACCAAAAATTAATTTTCTCTCTATACATGCTGTTGTAAAAGTCTCCTTAGGTTGACTTCCCCCTCCCAGGACGAGGTTTAAAAGAACTACAGAAAGCTGTAATCAAATTGTTGAGAGAAGTTCAGTGCTGAGGCTACTGGCAGATTGCTTTGGACACTCCTCACAATATCTTCAGGGAAGGTCTGAGATTAAAGCTAATAGCTGCTTTCACAAAGCATTGCTTGCCCCAAGCAAGTGGGTTCCCATCAACATTGGTAAGCTTGATCCTTCAAAGCAGAAGATGTAGTTCTCTCTCAGAATGTGGAATTGCTACAGATGTGATGTCATCAAGCTTGGAAGAGACTCACAGCTGGCTGTTGTAAGTCCAATAACTGAAAGGAAGCTCCCAGGTGTTTCCTAACTCAATTCAGACTACTCTCTCTCCACTTTTGCACAACTATCTGTCTACTGCTCCCTTTCGGCAGAAAAATGCATTGTTGACGTTTCAGAATTATCAGTTTTATTTACATTAATGAGCATCTACATGAAATAAAAACATCTCTTGATTTTTCAAAAAGAAATATCACGAAACCACTGCCGAAACATGTTGAATGAATGTTGAAGAGGCAAACTATTATGCAAAAAGTGTTCACGAAACAATCACTATTTTCATTATTGTAATATATTGATCAAGTTAAAATCCCCTTTTAACGTTTTGACTTTTACATGAGAAAAAGAAAAAGTAGCAGGCATCTGGAACATCTTGTAAGATGGTGTGGAAGGCCAACATATTTCGTACTGTAAAGTGTTACCCGTTCTATGGCCAGCCATCTTTAATTGTTCTGATAGGTCAAAATGGGGTCTTACCATTTTTCAAAGAAAAAGATAAGATCAGATGGAGATACTATTTAATTGCGTTTTCACGCTCGCTTTTCTAGTTTTCAACTTTCCTATTAGACCAAAAATTAATTTCTCTCTCTATACATGCTGTTGTAAAAGTCTCCTTAGGTTGACTTCCCCCTCCCAGGACGAGGTTTAAAAGAACTACAGAAAGCTGTAATCAAATTGTGGAGAGAAGTTCAGTGCTGAGGCTACTGGCAGAGTGCTTTGGACACTCCTCACAATATCTTTAGGGAAGGTCTGAGATTAAAGCTAATAGCTGCTTTGACAAAGCAATGCTTGACCCAAGCAAGTGGGTTCCCATCAACATTGGTAAGCTTGATCCTTCAAAGCAGAAGATGTAGTTCTCTCTCAGAATGTGGAATTGCTACAGATGTGATGTCATCAAGCTTGGAAGAGACTCACAGCTGGCTGTTGTAAGTCCAATAACTGAAAGGAAGCTCCCAGGTGTTTCCTAACTCAATTCAGACTACTCTCTCTCCACTTTTGCACAACCATCTGTCTACTGCTCCCTTTCGGCAGAAAAATGCATTGTTGACGTTTCAGAATTATCAGTTTTATTTACATTAATGAGCATCTACATGAAATAAAAACATCTCTTGATTTTTCAAAAAGAAATATCACAAAACCACTGCCGAAACATGTTGAATGAATGTTGAAGAGGCAAACTATTATGCGAAAAGTGTTCACAAAACAATCACTATTTTCATTATTGTAATATATTGATCAAGTTAAAATCCCCTTTTAACGTTTTGACTTTTACATGAGAAAAAGAAAAAGTAGCAGGCATCTGGAACATCTTGTAAGATGGTGTGGAAGGCCAACAGATTTCGTAATGTAAACTGTTACTTGTTCTATGGCCAGCCATCTTTAAATGTTCTGATATGTCAAAATGGGGTCTTACCATTTTTCAAAGAAAAAGGTAAGATCAGGTGGAGATACTATTTTATTGCGTTTTCACGCTCGCTTTTCTAGTTTTCAACTTTCCTATTAGACCAAAAATTTATTTTCTCTCTATACATGCTGTTGTAAAAGTCTCCTTAGGTTGACTTCCCCCTCCCAGGACGAGGTTTAAAAGAACTACAGAAAGCTATAATCAAATTGTGGAGAGAAGTTCAGTGCTGAGGCTACTGGCAGAGTGCTTTGGACACTCCTCACAATATCCTCAGGGAAGGTTTGAGATTAAAGCTAATAGCTGCTTTCACAAAGCATTGCTTGACCCAAGCAAGTGGGTTCCCATCAACATTGGTAAGCTTGATCCTTCAAAGCAGAAGATGTAGTTCTCTCTCAGAATGTGGAATTGCTACAGATGTGATGTAATCAAGCTTGGAAGAGACTCACAGCTGGCTGTTGTAAGTCCAATAACTGAAAGGAAGCTCCAAGGTGTTTCCTAACTCAATTCAGGCTACTCTCTCCACTTTTGCACAACCATCTGTCTACTGCTCCCTTTCGGCAAAAAAATGCATTGTTGACGTTTCAGAATTATCAGTTTTATTTACATTAATGAGCATCTACATGAAATAAAAACATCTCTTGATTTTTCAAAAAGAAATATCACAAAACCACTGCCGAAAAATGTTGAATGAATGTTGAAAAGGCAAACTATTATGCAAAAAGTGTATACGAAACAATCACTATTTTCATTATTGTAATATATTGATCAAGTTAAAATCCCCTTTTAACGTTTTGACTTTTACATGAGAAAAAGAAAAAGTAGCAGGCATCTGGAACATCTTGTAAGATGGTGTGGAAGGCCAACAGATTTCGTACTGTAAAGTGTTACTTGTTCTATGGCCAGCCATCTTTAATTGTTCTGATAGGTCAAAATGGGGTCTTACCATTTTTCAAAGAAAAAGGTAAGATCAGGTGGAGATACTATTTTATTGTGTTTTCACGCTCTCTTTTCTAGTTTTCAACTTTCCTATTAGACCAAAAATTAATTTTCTCTCTATACATGCTGTTGTAAAAGTCTCCTTAGGTTGACTTCCCCCTCCCAGGACGAGGTTTAAAAGAACTACAGAAAGCTGCAATCAAATTGTGGAGAGAAGTTCAGTGCTGAGGCTACTGGCAGAGTGCTTTGGACACTCCTCACAATATCTTTAGGGAAGGTCTGAGATTAAAGCTAATAGCTGCTTTGACAAAGCAATGCTTGACCCAAGCAAGTGGGTTCCCATCAACATTGGTAAGCTTGATCCTTCAAAGCAGAAGATGTAGTTCTCTCTCAGAATGTGGAATTGCTACAGATGTGATGTCATCAAGCTTGGAAGAGACTCACAGCTGGCTGTTGTAAGTCCAATAACTGAAAGGAAGCTCCCAGGTGTTTCCTAACTCAATTTAGACTACTCTCTCTCCACTTTTGCACAACCATCTGTCTACTGCTCCCTTTCGGCAGAAAAATGCATTGTTGACGTTTCAGAATTATCAGTTTTATTTACATTAATGAGCATCTACATGAAATAAAAACATCTCTTGATTTTTCAAAAAGAAATATCACAAAACCACTGCCGAAACATGTTGAATGAATGTTGAAGAGGCAAACTATTATGCGAAAAGTGTTCACAAAACAATCACTATTTTCATTATTGTAATATATTGATCAAGTTAAAATCCCCTTTTAACGTTTTGACTTTTACATGAGAAAAAGAAAAAGTAGCAGGCATCTGGAACATCTTGTAAGATGGTGTCCCATATGGAAGAAAAATATATTTCCAATATATTTATTTAAAAAAATTATATATTTTAAATATATTTACAATATATTGGCCTACGCGAATATATTTTTACATCTATTCCAAAAATGTAAATTCAAATATATTTTCCAAAGGCATATATTTTAAAATATATTTTTTTCAATATATTTGACAGATATTTTTGAGCATCTAAAAAAATGCATTTAAAGATATATTTTTAAATATACTTGTAAAGGCATTCCAAAATATAATTTAAATGCATTTTCCAAAGACATATATTGGAAAATATATATTTTAAATATATTCTTCAGATTTTTTTCAACATATATTTTTACATATATTTGTAAATGTGTTCCAAAAATATAATTTTAATATATTTTCCAAAGGCATATATGTGAAAATATATGTTTGTAAATATATTGTCCAGATATTTTTGAACATATAAAAAAATGCATTTAAACATATATCTTTAAATATACTTGTAAATGCATTCCAAAAATATAATTTAAATGTATTTTACAAAGATATATATTAGAAAATATATTTTTAAAATATGTTTTTCTGAAAATACTATTTAATGTCTAATAAAGACATTTCAACATATATTTTGTCTGTCATAGATAACATTCTGAATACATTTATAAGAGACCCACTACCATTTTGTTTTGTATTTTACTCTTTAAAAAAAAAAAAAAAAGATTCAAATAAAATATTATTTTTTTTATAAGATTTTAAGCACATAATCCATTTAATACAAAGCAGATAAACCTCTCGCATCCACTTTCCATTCCCAAAGAATTTTTGTATAAGTCATTCTGAATTGAGAACGCTTGTCGGCGGACCAGCAAAACGTCTTAAAATACAGCAAGTCCAGTTATATTGATTTATTGATTGACCTGAATGAATGAAAACCTTCACAGAAATCCACCTCCACAGTCCAAGGGTCTTGTCTGCTTACCGAGTACCGGGGGAAACTATGGATATAAATATTCAATGTTCTGTTTAATCTATTATTACCAAACTCGCTCATCAGTGTCTTTATGGTCCTTGCTTTGTGCACTGGTGATCAGTCATGTTGGAACAGGAAGGGGCCGTCCCCAAACTGTTCGCACAAAGTTGGGGGCATGACATTTTCCCAAAATGTCTTGGTATGCTGACGCCTTAAGAATTCTCTTCACTGTAACTAAGGAGCCAAGCCCATCCCCTGAAAAACAGCCCGACACCATAATCCCCCCCCCCCACACACACCACAATCCACCAAATGATTTGGACCAGTTCACAAAGCAAGGTCCATAAAGACATGGATGAGTGGGTTGGGGTGGAGAAACTTTACTGGCCTGAACAGAGTCCTGACCTCAACCTGATAGAACACCTTTGGGATGAATTTGTGTGGAGACTGTGAGCCAGGTCTTCTCATCCAACATCAGTGCCTGAACTGACAAATGTGCTTCTGGAAGAATGGTCAAACATTCCCATAGGACAGCCTTCTCAGAGGAATTGAAGCTGTTATAGACTGGCATGCTATTAAAACTCATGTGCGTGTAAAGGCAGGCGTCTTAATACTTTTGGCAATATGATATATATAGTATATATACTGTATATTCTTTTTATACTAAGTCTAGTCCATTGTTTGGACTTAGTACCTGCCGAAGGGTAATTCCAGCAGCCAATTAAAAGGAATTGGGATATTAAAGTTCTCCCCAGCACAAAATTAAAACTCAGCAGCTACACAAAGGGGTTTATTTACTAAAGGCAAATCCACGTTGCACTACAAGTGCAAACTACAAATGCAAAGTGCACTTGAAATTGCACGGAAAGTGCACTTGGAAGTGCAGTCGCTGTAGATCTGAGGGGGGCATGGAAAATAAAAAAAAACAGCATTTTAGCTTGCACATGATTGGATGATAAAATCAGCAGAGCTTCCCCTCATTTCAGTTCTACCCCTCAGATTTACAGCGCCTGCACTTACAAGTGCACTTTCAGTGCAATTTCAAGTGTACTTTGCACTTGTAGTTTGCGCTTGTAGTGCAAAGTGGATTTGCCTCTAGTAAATAACCCCCATACTGTATACATACTGCAGCTGCTGACTTATTATTAGGACACGTAGGCCTCGTACACACGATCAAATCTGTCCACTGGAAACGGTCCGCTGGACCGTTTCAGCAGACAGATTCGATCGTGTGTACGGCCGAGCCGACGGATTTGGCCACCCGACAGATTTCAAAGCATGCTTTGAAATCTATCGGGTGGGAATCCGTCCGCCCGACATGTCTGCTGGTTAGTACACTTACCAGCAGACATGTCGTCCCGCACCGCCGCTGAATGGATTCGGTGCATGCGCGGAAGTGTTTTACTTCCTGGTGCGGTGACGTGGCGGCGTCAACGTCACCGCCACGTCACCGACACGTCAGCGCGCTCTCTGCTGGCGGGGATTTTGGTTTGCTCGTGTGTACACGCGAGCAAACCAACATCCCAGCAGACAGATTTGTTCAAATCTGTCGGACGGACAGATTTGAACAAATCTGTCTGCTCGTGTGTACGAGGCCTTACCTGTCCTGGAATCCGGCGATGTTGGTATCCCAGCCAATGTTTCCATTGGCTCTCGGGTGCTGTTGCCTCCATTGCCTATAGGGGCCAATTCACACCACATGCAGTCCAGTGCGTTTTTATTTTTTTTGTCTGCATGGAAAGTAAGTTATATGGTTTTCAATGGCATAATTCACACCAGTGCTTGCAGTTCCAGAAAAAAAGTAGAGCATGCTGCATTTTTCCTGCACTGCACTGTAATGTAACACTGTAAAGCACATCAAAAACGCACTAGAATGCACCTGAACACACTGAACAAACATGTCCTTATCTAAGGTTAAGAAAAAAAGAGGGGGAAATGCACTGGAATGCTTTAAAAACACACCAAACATGCTCTCAAATGCATCAAAAACACACATGCAGAAAAGCATCGGGAACGCATCCGCCGCAGCGAGATCTCTCGGAAGTGGGGACAGGTACCTGTCAAAAACAGGAACCTGCTCCCCTCCCCCGAAAGGTGGCAAATGTGGCAAAGTAGGGGGGGGGGAGAGGCAAATAAGTGGAGCTTCCACTTTTGGATGGAACTCTGCTTTAAATGTCATATCCCTGCCCAAGCTGCACTGTTGTCATGTGCCAATGCTAGGTTGGGCTGGAAGATAAATATGTAAGTGATGAGAGCTGCATTCTTGTGTGTATATATATATATATATATATATATATATATATATCAGATATACTGTGTGTGTGTGTGTGTATATATATATATAGGGTGACCAGACAACCCTGGTTTCAGGGGACAGTCCCTGGATTAAGGACACTGTCCCTAGACCAAGTCTGTCCCCAGTTTTGTCCCCAGATTGGATTTGAACAGGGGCTGGGGCCATTTCAAAGACAGTCAGTGCAGAATTAAAAAAATAATAATTCTGAATTACACCCCCCTACTCTGTCGCTCCTACTAGCTTGGGGGGGGGGGGGTATTTTTTTCCATTACCTGTGCCCCTTTCTGATGATCATGTGTTGGTCGGAGCGAAGGGAATATTTCTTCAGTTTCGGGTGCATTCCCATTCAGCTCCGCTTCCATGTTCTTCTGCCTGGGCTCAAGTCCCGGCCAGCTGCCTGCCTGCTTATCTCCTTGCCTTCCCTGGCAGTGTGATCTTCCTCCACACTCCACCAAGCAGTAGCGGGGACCCCGGAGAGTAAGACTTGGCAGGCTGTGTGGTGGGCGGCTGCAGCGATGGGCAGAGAGTCGCTGATTGCCGCCATTACTAGTAAAAAAAAAATGTGTCCCTGGATTTTATTTAAAAAATCTGGTCACCTTAATATATATATATATATCTACACATATACCAGAATGAAGAAAAATATATATATAGAATCTCCCATCACTTACTTACATGTATAAATATTTTTCTCATTTCTTTTATCTCATTATTTTTATTGGGATGTGGGTCTGATTTCTGTGCCTTCGCTCTTATAATATGTAAATTCAGCCCTGGGGGAAACTCTTTAAATGACACTGCAATCATAATACAGGAAACAATACAGGAGGTCTGTTACAGGAAGTGAGCAGTGGGAACCAGAGGGGTGAACTTTCACCTCTCACTTCCTGTTCCTGGTAAGGCCTCTGAATCTGAAAAGGAAAGCATGGCATGGTGGAGAAGTTCTCTGTATTCCCCTGGATGTATTCTGCTGGGTGTTTTCTCCTGGATGAAAGGTAAGCCTTCTATCAAATAATATTAGAATTGTGAAAATTTGGTGTATGAGTTAAGTTGTATTTGTCTATTTCCTGCTGAAATAGTTCTCATTCTGTGTGCATTCACCTTCCCAGTTACCATACAGCATGTGCACAGTAATGTAATATTATAGAGCTCCTCTTCCACAGCATGTCACCCTGCTGCATATAATATGTATGGCTTCCATGTTATATCCAGTAACTGTGTAGCATACTTTAGTGCACATTGCTGCATATAATATGTATGGCTTCCATGTTATATCCAGTAACTATGTAACATACTTTCAGTGCACATTGCTGCATATAATATGTATGGCTTCCATGTTATATCCAGTAACTGTGTAACATACTGTCAGTGTACATTGCTGCATATAATATGTATGGCTTCCATGTTATATCCAGTAACTGTGTAACATACTGTCAGTGCACATTGCTGCATATAATATGTATGGCTTCCATGTTATATCCAGTAACTATGTAACATACTTTAGTGCACATTGCTGCATATAATATGTATGGCTTCCATGTTATATCCAGTAACTGTGTAACATACTCTCAGTGCACATTGCTGCATATAATATGTATGGCTTCCATGTTATATCCAGTAACTGTGTAACATACTCTCAGTGCACATTGCTGCATATAATATGTATGGCATCCATGTTATATCCAGTAACTATGTAACATACTTTCAGTGCACATTGCTGCATATAATATGTATGGCTTCCATGTTATATCCAGTAACTGTGTAACATACTTTCAGTGCACATTGCTGCATATAATATTATACAGCTTCCATTCTATATCCACTCGCCATGCAGCATAGGGGTTTATTTACTAAAGGAAAATCAATTTTGCACTACAAGTGCACTTGGACATGCAGTCGCTGTAGATCTGAGGGGTAGATCTGAAATGAGGGGAAGCTCTGCTGATTTTATCATCCAATCATGTACAGGCAAAAAAGTTTTTTTTTTTTTTTTTTTTGTCCCCTTCAGATCTAGTGCGCTTGTAGTGCAAAGCGGATTTTCCTTTAGTAAATATACCCCATAATGTCAGGGCACAGTGCTACCAATGTTTTATGTCTCCCTCCCCTTTTGCATATTATTATCTGCCCTGCTACTAGGTGCCATTAGATATGGATTTTTCCATACAGATACCAATTATGGGCCACCTTTCAGGCCGATAACAATATGAGGTACTGATATTCTGTTTACATCCAGGTACCCCAGAAGTAGCCTGATGTCAGTTGACAGTCACCTAGGCCTTTTTTGTATTCTAACAGCCACTGGCCACTGTCAGAATGCAGGAAAAAAGAGCAGATAGCAGGGAAATCAATAGCCAGGTTGCTATTGACTATTTAAAATTGCAGTAGCCAGTAGCTAGTGGGCTATTACACCTGCCCACTGCCCGTTGTCAATCAGCAAAGGAGAGGATTTGAAGGAGAACATTCTTCTTCAGGTCTTCCTCTGCTGATTGACAACAGGGAGTGGGAAGGGGCACAATAGTCAGCCTAATTTTAAAATGTGAAACAGCCAATGACAGTCTGGCTATGGTTCCCCCACTACCTGCTGTTTACATTCAGCTACCATCAAATAAATTGTGCAGAAGGAGGTTAGCGGTGTCTGGTGTGTGTGTGGGGGGGGGGGGTGGATGGGGGTGTGGAGGTGGAAAGCAAATTTTTTATTTTTTTTGGCGGATTCTGACAGATGGGCCGCCAGCCGCTGTCAAAGCACCTGACCAAGACTGACAACTGGTGAATATAAAACCGAAATAAGCACTTGGAAGAAGAAAACCAACAACTGAGACAACTTGCCTTTGGTAAGCGGACAACTTAATTACGGTGGTGGGCACCTTCCCTTTTTTTTTTTATATATCACTGCATTCAACGAGTACTGTATCTGATCATCATATCTGCATCATCCTTCATTATTCATTTGGTCATCAGTGTTTGAGTTTTGTGGTGATATAATTAAGAACTTTTGAGGTTTGGTTTGCCAATTGTGTGCTGTTGGCATACAATTTTGGGATCACCGATTTGGCGTATTAACCTGTCATTGTTGTTTATACATATAATTGAATGACATTAATTTTGTGAATTTATATACAAATTTTTCCTTGCACTCCGCTGATTTTTTTTGTTTTGGTTAATTATTGTGCACAGTTTTTGGCATATCAGCCCCTGGATGCCAATCTTTCAATGTGAATTGGTATTGGTGAATTTTTTCAATTTTAATTGTCATTGACTTTTTTATATTGGCGCAGTCTTTTATTTTTGTTATCTATTTATTGTGTGTTATTCCACCAGTACTGCTGCCTTATTTATTTTTTATCTTTATTTTCTGTTTGACCAATCATTTTGCCCTTTCATTCTACAGTGTTTTAAGGCAGAGTTGGGAAACCTTAGAGAGGTGGAAATCTACCTGAACAACATGGGAGAAGTCAAAGATCACAGGGCACAGTGTACTCCAATGTTGCCCCCACACCTGACTAAAATAATTGCCGTACTACCGCACTGCAATCGTGTGCCTTTCACTGCAATTATTGTGTAAACATTTTGCCTCCTCACTACCTTGCAGAATTTCTCAGAGGTGCATTGGAGCATTGCATATCGCACTTGTGAATGAGCTCTTAGTTGCATTTGGCAATAGCATTTTTAAGGCTCATTCACATGTGAATTTGGGGTGGTAAAAACCTGCCCCCAATCCCTACCCCCTTTAGCTGCTAAGTGGGAGGATGGGCAGGGTTCCATGGGAGGTGGATGCTTGAGAGTTACTATTAGATCTCAAGCAACCAGAAATAACAGTACCAATGGGGATCGTTTGGTAAACTGGAAGTTTACTGTACTACATTCATTATAGTATCAGTGAGTGCACTGAGGTAACTACATACTATATGCACAAGTAAGATTTTTGTTTTTGTGGAACATCTTTACTTTTACCTTGGGAGAAACCCTTCTAGAATATTTTTGATCTGGTGGGGGGGGGGGGGTCAGCAGCAGACTGGAGGAAACCCTCTAATCATGTAAAAGTACATTGTTCCACAAGTCATCAATTTCTAACAAATGAAATTAATGGATATAGTGAGAAAATAGGCCATTGTGTTACTTAAAAAGTCTTTATGCATTTCCATAGAGTTGCCTGGCGTAATGGATACTTTCAAAACAACAAGAGCGCAGCTAATAGCACTGAAGAAATGATTGTGGAAGTTCGTCTGTGTGGGTGTATTGTGTGCATCACCTTCTGTCCCATCTGAAGTATTGAGCTCATCTCCTTGTCAAGTGTCATACTCAAGGCCTAAACAGGTAGGTTTTCTTTTAGTACTGAAACATTAAAACGTTGTCTTTTTTTTAAATATCAAACATGACATATTTACCTGCTCTGTGTAAGGGTTTTTGTACAGATCCCAGATCCTTCTCTTCTCAGGTCCCATGCCGGTGCTCCTGAACCAGAGCTCTGTGTGTCCAATCACACACTGAGCCTTGCCTTGCCCCCATCTCCTAATTAGCTCACTGGCTGTGATTGACAGCACTGGGGAGTCATAAGCTCCACCACTACAGAAAGCCAATCAGCAGTGCAAGTCCCTGGAGAGACAAGGCTCTCGTGGACATCGCTGGATCGAGAGAGGGCTCATGTAAGTATAGGGGGCTGCTGCAGGTTTTTTTACCTTCATGCATAGAATACATGAAGGTAAAAACCCTAGTACCTTTACAACCACTTTCAATAAAAAAGTAACTTTCAAGGCGGTGCCTCCAAGCGGCTGACAGAAGAGAGAAGCATGAACAGTTAGACCCTATGAAAACATCAGCTTTGACATGTAGACTGTAAGCCAATTTGACTGTTGTGTCAAAATGAGATATCTTTCTCAGTCTGGTAGTAGTCTGAACTAAAAAGGCAAGTTGTAGGCAAGATGTTGATTTTTATACTGATTTTTGAAAGTCTACAATATTTTGATGTTTTTATACATGCTTAATTTTGTTTTATTTACTCAACTGCTGTTAGACCCCTTTCACACTGAGGCAGTATCTCAGGCGTTTTAGCACTAGAAATAGCCTCTAAAAAGCTCATGAAACTGCATCCCTTTCAGTGCAATGAGTACTTAAACACTGGGGGAAGTGCACATGCGGAACATTCGAAATGAATGGGCAGGGCTTCCAAAGCACCTAAAAGCGCATAAAAACTGTACTTTTTCCCTAAAAAAAAACGCCTAAAAAGTGCTACAAAAAACACTGCAAAAAAACGTCTGGAGCTTTAGCAGCGCTGCAGTGTGAAAAGGGTCTTAGATGGCTTTTGATTCACAGGAAAAATCTAATAAGTCTAATATTTCCATTACTTTTTAAAGCTGCTACTTTGGCAAAGTTTTCCTGGGACTTCAAAAGGTGTGATCAGTGACGCTGTTACAAGAAAAATTGCGTGTTGAAATATCACCTGAAGGGAAACATCGGGAACCATCAGAATACCACAAACTTTTATTTCATTAATGTCATGTTACCACAGTTAACACCACTTTCTATTCTCTGTGTTGTAGTTTTTGTATATTTACATGATAATAAAGTTGTGTGTATCGTACTGTGTTGTTTTTATTTCCAAATATTTGCTGGTTTTTATGCATACAATATATAAATGCACAGCATTTCAAAATGTAATAGGAATGTATTTTTTTTTATATTTTGCAATCAGTACATTTACATTTATATTTAAAATATATTTTAAAAAAACATTCTTAATATATTTTTCCAAAATATATTGCCATATATTTGAAATGCTACAATTTTGGCCAGATTCAATATATTTCAAAAATATATTTCAATATATTTGTGAATATATTATTGAATATATTGGGAAATACATTGTGAAATATGTTGCAAATATATTCATAAATATATGTTAAATGTACTGCTAAATGCATTTAGCAATATATTTTTGCAGCCATAAATATATTGCAAAGTGCATTTGGAATGCATGTGAATGTATTCAGCAATATATTTCTGAATATATTCACAATGCATTCCAAAATGCACGTTGCAATATATTTATGGCTGCATAAATATATTGCTAAATGCATTCAGAAGTACATTTAACATATATTTATGAATATATTTGCAACATATTTCAAAATGTATTTCCAATATATTCAATAATATATTCACAAATATATTGAAATATATTTTGAAATATATTGAATCTGGCCAAAATTGTAGCATTTCAAATATATGGCAATATATTTGGGAAAAATATATTATGAATGTTTTTTAAAAATATATTTAAAATATATTTTTCTTCCACATGGGGTGGAAGGCCAACAGATTTCGTAATGTAAACTGTTACTTGTTCTATGGCCAGCCATCTTTAAATGTTCTGATATGTCAAAATGGGGTCTTACCATTTTTCAAAGAAAAAGGTAAGATCAGGTGGAGATACTATTTTATTGCGTTTTCACGCTCGCTTTTCTAGTTTTCAACTTTCCTATTAGACCAAAAATGTATTTTCTCTCTATAC